>JAMKCH010005308.1:0-50277 GCA_023653785.1 Ophioderma brevispina | reverse complement strand
CTAGCTCTTTGTTTGTAATAACGGTGCACTTATTGCATTAGAAATATTCATATACATAATTAAAGTGGCATTTCGTGGATTGTCAAGCCACCTTCTGTTTTATTCATTATCCTAGATATCCTTGAGAAAGCTTATTCCTAAAATTGTGAGCCGATCCCGATCTTGCGGTTTTGTGTTATTAGCAAGTGCTCTTTCCCACGGTCCCATAGGCTAACGTGTGTGGTGTAATTCTGTCCGTTTTACGGCACAGAAATACAAAATTGCCAATTTCTTACAGATGCGAACCGAATTTGCACGTAAGATATGGGCACACGTGGATTGCAAAGGCTTACGGTTCAAGATGATATAAAAAATCTCAACATCTTTTAGGTAAGTCGGGGGGGGAACGAGGCTTTGGATCACGAAATGCCAACTTAATGCAAATTGTTAAATGCGACAAGGAGTCTCATTTTTGTCCACACAAGTGATGTAGTCAATTCACTTGCTTAGGTGTTTATACTAATCATGAATTAGTTATTTAAGTCATATGTGTAGTTTTGTGTTTTGTAAGGGCATAGAGACCTTCTGGTTTATGCACTCAAAAGCATCTCATTATTATTATTATATTATGATTACAAAGACCCCAATTGGTGATATCAGTGTTTAACCCAGACAACAATAAAAATTCATTTCCCCAAATATCTGAAGAGATATCCTAAGAGTGTTGATTTTAATTAACAAAAAGTACATGTCATAATCAGAATTATGCAAAATGCAATTCTAGGCCTATGTGTGCAAAATTATCTTATTTGCCCAGTGCAGATGAAAATACCAGCTCTATACTTGTATTAGCTGGTGCTATTTCATCTCTTTCCTAAAGATCTCAAAGTATGAACATTTTAATACGTCGTACATTACAACTATTGTCCCATTTGTCATGAAAAGGAAAGGGGGATTTCTGTTTGAAGACAAGTACGCAATTTTCTTGAATATACTCACAAAATAATGCATATATAAATGTCTGTAACCAATGTTTCAACTCGTTATCCAAAGGCAAAATACCACATACTTGCAAAAACAAATACCATAATGGATGCGGAATTGTTCCACGGTGTTGAAAGACTTGCATACAATTGAAAGACGTTTTAATTAGTAAATTCTGCGCTTGAGAAATTACCTATTGTTAATTTACCAGGAGGTCATAAATATTACAAATATTGCTATACCTTTAATTCTTAGATTTTGAATTCGCTGTTCTGTTAGGTTGGCATGTCCTAACCGCCCTGTCAAACCTAGCTCCAGGCCGATCTTGTCTTTTTTTTAAAGATATTCTTGTTGGAAGATTAACATTCATTACATTTTAAAGTGTTTATTAACCATTTTCCAATATTGTTATGCTTTTGTCTGAATCACTGACGTGCCTTTAACTGTAGCACTTTTTGAGTGCTTATACGTGGCTCTCTCTCACTTACTCTTGCTTCATCCAAATCCTTGTTTTCTAAGAACTATTATACATTTTGGGAAAGTAACCAAGGAATTCCTGTAATGAAGTTAAAAATCCATTGGTAATTTAGTAAAACCTTGAACGTTAACCCGAGTTGTGTTTCGAAGTAAGGCCAGGAAGGAATTCAAAATTTTGGCTTATTTTTAATTTTTACTGAGGCTTACTTGTGCCACTAAGCGTTATTGTGGCTCACATCGTTATTTTGCCTCACATTCGTTTATTTTGCCTCACCACACCCTCTTTAATTTTGCCTATCCTTGTTTTGAATTTCATCCTCACTCACTATGGCCCCCTTTCATCTAGCGCTGGTCCCCTTGATTGACTATCTTGGTACGGTTTAAATCTTTTTGGTCGAGTGCCTGCAGAAAGGGTATTACGCGCTGTGTATTGACTTTATTTTGAGGTTGATCACTCGCCTCATTCCACGTTTTTACTCATTGCACATTTTAACTGCATTTGCATGTTCTTTGCATTCAATGGGTTGTTCGCTTTTCTTCCTGGGTTTGGGGGGTGTCCATTTTTGGTTGTAAGGCTCACAAAATTAGGTTAAAGATTAACCTTGAAGTTGGTAAAAAAGGAGAATAGGGGCCTAAAAAGGTAGATTTTGTGAATTGTAGTCCGGTCATAAAGAGGTGTACTGGTTCACAAATCTACCTTTATTTTTATTTAAATTTTGAAAGTAACCCAACTTGTGGGAAATTCTGTAATTGAAGTTAATTTAAAATTGCATCAGTGTATTTAGTTTTAATGTGACCTTGAATTGTTTCAAAATCAGGGAAAGCATTCAAATGTGGCTTATTTTTAATTTGTACTTGCAGGGCTCATACGTGGCTCTCGTTATGTTGCTTCATCCTTGTGTTGACTAACGATTACCAAACTTTGGGAAAGTAACTTACTTGCAGGAAATATTTATTGAAGTTAAGGGTGCTTGTTCTGATCATCTTTGGGAAGCCCTTTGACTTACATTGAAGTATAGTATCAATTTTAAATCTGATGAAAGATCATATTTGTCTTATTGTCATCCTGAAATTTCGGCCTTCAAATCTATTTCTCTCAAGATAGAGACACTGTTGTTTTAATGGTAAACCGTCAATATTATCAGAGTAACAAATAGGGCGCTGCAATTTGCATTACTGCTTCTGGGCCATTCTTCGGGAAGTCGCACACGTGACCGAACTTTGCCCTCCATGATGAAACAACCAATCTAGCAAAAGTGGAAACATTATTTTTGGTTAGGTTTTGTCCAAACCTAACCAAAAATATTGTTTCCACTTTCGTTAGATTGGTTGTTTTGTCATGGAGAGCAAATAAAGTTCGGTCACGTGTATGACTTCCCAAAGAATGGCCCTTCTACCATCAAAACCACAAGTCTGTTTCCCACTATACTTGGTGGTGACTGCATGCAAGTGCAGGGCTCTCATATCAAGTGAAAAACATGATAGCCAATAAATTGGAACAAGCACCTTCTTAAAAATTGCATCAGTATATTTATTCAAAAACTTGAATGGGAAACTGAGCTGGTTTCAAAATAAGGGAAGCTTTCAGAATTTAGCTATTTTGAATATTTACTCTGTGCTCACAAGACTAATAAAAACACAGTTGCTAGTTTTGATTTCCTTGATATAGTAGGAAGTGTACTCTGCTGTTTTGAGTGTAAAATATGAACAAAAACTGTGTATTGAAACTAGATTTGGATATATCTACTATTGAAGGTAAACAAAAGATTAAAGTTAGATTGAGTGTGGGTGATGACCCTTTTCCAAATATAGATTTTGTAGTACTGTGCTGTTCATTGTGGCAGAGCTAGGGTTGTGGCATCCAGGGACAAGGACACAGAATCATGATCGTTATTTCTCCCCCCCCCCACCACCACCCCGCCATAATCACCACATTTCCTGTTACACATAGAGCGCATTAAAGTTGTGCAAATATCATTTTTCTATGGTCATAGTCAAGTTGAATTTTAGCTGCAAAACAGCCTTTTAACCCTATCACCCCTTCTCTTTTGCCTATATCCTGGGAGGAAGTGAAGGAATGAGGGGAAAGAGAAAAGTCAGATATTTGGGTTGGTCTCGAACCAGGGGCCTTTTGGGCCCCTCTCCCATGACCAAGGCAGAGCTGCCAACCCTCCCTGATTCTCAGGGAGGCTCCCTGAAATTAATGATTTTTTTGTACATTATACAAACAAATTTGACAACCTTCCTGATTCAGGAAGGTTTTGCTCCCATTAGGTTACATGTAATTCTTTAAAACCTCCCTGATTTTTATGTGAAACCTCCCTGATTGCTGAATGTAAATGTTGGCAGCTCTGCCAAGGATATCACACTACAGCGGTGTCGCTGGCCCAGCCAGCGATTTCAAGGCCATATGTGTCTTCGTTTGATAATGCAATCGCTGCATTTTTCTCACTCAGTGCATTGGCATTTTTTGGTGTTTAGGTACCGTTGGGGTTAGAGGACTGTTTATGTTGGAATTTTGAAGCTTTTGATTTGGAGAGGTGCATAATTGATTTGGAATTCATTGGCACTGGATTGGTTGATTCATTGGCACTGGATTGGTTGATTCATTGGCACTGGATTGGTTGATTCATTGGCACTGGATTGGTTGATTCATTGGCACTGGATTGGTTGATTCATTGGCACTGGATTGGTTGATTTATTGGCACTGGATTGGTTGATTCATTGGCACTGGATTGGTTGATTCATGGTATATTTATTAATCTTTCCCTGGAGATGGCCAGTGCACATGAGTGTTGAAAAAAAAAAACCATGTGCGCTTGGCCGGATTTGAACCAGCGACCTCCGTGTTACCAGAACGGCGCTCTTGGCAACTAGCTATCAAGCCAGGGTTGGTAAAGGAGCGGTAGATATTATCTATAGGTATTAGGTCCGAAAGGTTGATTCATTTCCCCCAAGATAGAATTGGGGCATGTGCCCTCCCTGGACCCCTCCCTTCTACCCATGCCACTGATTGCATCTTATTACTATTTTTGTGTCGCCTGCCTTAAGGCAGAAAGACACATAGGGATCACTTTGTCCACTGTAGTCTGTAGTCTGTTGTCTGTTGTTGTTGTCTGTTGTGAAAAAGGGTTAACATTTGCCTATAATATCCACATACTTTGATGGATTTACACCAAATTTGGGTCACAGGTGCAACATGACATTCCCCATTTGTTGATGAGGTCAAAAGGTCACCTACCCAGTCAAATCATGTGAGGTCAGTTGAAGATAGGCTGAAAATGTAAATAAATTGACCTCATTTCAAAGTTGATTTCATTGGAACAACTTGAGTCATGGTGCCACATGGGATCCCTCATTTGTTTGATGAGAGTTACCAAGTTCACCTACCAAGGTCAAAAGGGTCACCTACCAGGTCAAAGCCTCACCCTTACCAAGGTCAAAGGTCCATGTGCAGTTCAAGTTGTAAGATAGGCTGAAAATGTCATGACCTCATTTGAAAAAGTTGAAGTGCAATTAGAACCAAGCTTGGATTATGGAGTTTACATGCAATCCTTCATTTTGTTTCTGAGGTTCAAAGGTCACATATCAGTCAAAGGTACATGGAGGCCTACCATTCAACAACCTACGGCAGCGACACAGGCGGTCCCGAGGACCGATGTATTTTTTTAAATGACAACGTCTGTCTGCATGCATAGTTTCTTCATCTGTTTTGTCCACAAAGATCAACAATTTGACGTAACTTTTTTTTTTTTTGAGAAATCATTCCATCCAAACTTGGTCATCATGTTATCACATTAGATATTATTCTCGATTCTGGACTGAAAATGGCAATATCGGCTCAATATAGGGAAACTCCCTATCCAATCAGTACAAGCTACTTTTGTTGAAGATTGTATAGGAAGAAGTTAAAGATAGTGCATATTTGTGAGGTTTGAAGTTTCACTGTATGGAACAAACTTGCAGTGGTATCGAGGTAGTAGTTGGATAGTGTACTAATTTGTAAGGTTAAAGGTCACTGTGGGGACATAACCCACCCAATATTGCGAAAATATGATTGTTTTGGGTTTGGATATGTTAACCGTGAATCTTCTTCTGATGAACCACTGTGACAATGGTTGAATCTCAGGGGCATGCCTGAACTTCAGAGAACCTGGGGCTGGGAGTGCAACTGGGGGGTCTGAGAGGGTAATTAGTCTCAAGCAACAAAGCTTCCCTTTGGGCCAGCACCATGCAATGATGTGTAGGGCGCATCAGGTCTTGTGCATATAATATTCAAATTGATTGAGCCGTACATTACTATATTACATTCAACATGATGCATTCATGGCTGTATGTTTATGTCAGGATATTGGCAAATGTCTGAATAGCAGGGATTGTATGTTAATGTTTGTTATTAATTTTGACATAAGTCCTCAACAGGTTGTTACAGTCAACAAATTAGCATGATTGTATTTAAAGGTAGAATCCATGATGGACTTCATTGGTTTGATGCAATTTGTGTCTCTACTTGATATAAGGAGCCTGACACTTGCACATTCGTCCTCATCAGTACCATTGAAAAACAAACTTGCCATTTTGATGGGTTTAAGCAATAATTTGGGGCAATATTGCAAGACCCTATTCAATACTGTGCTAATATTCATGGGTAATTACTAAAACGGGCAGTGTTTAGTTTTAATATCTTTGGGAAGAGTATGGATTTTGAGGGCTCAATTTCAGGACGACAATGAGAAAATACGGCCTTTCATCTGATATCAAAACGATACTACTTCCGGGTAAATCATGGGGGTCCCAAAGGATTTATCGTAATACGCACCTCTAACTATTGGATGTGGACTTTAAACAAAAGTATGAAGGGAGTAAGAAATAATGTGAAATTAATGTTGCCTCCTTTTAGGGGATGCACAGGATGTTCCAAACTGTTAAAGTAATGAAAAAAACAAAAAGATTGAACATTATAATGTATTCCTGTAAAACAGTATGTTAGAGAAATGTGAAAGTGTGGAAACTGAAAGCCAGCAAAAGGCTCAAAATAACCTGCAGACTTGGCCAGCCATGTGGTCATGTATTTAATGATAGAAAAGCGAAATGTCTAATTGGAAGTAGCTGAAATGTTCTAAGGACATGGCATTGGAATGTAAGAAGACCCTGTTTCCCTGTTATGTTGGATTGGTGGAAAGGTAGCAGCAAATTTCATTCATCTCATTAATCTTTTTGTTATTTTTTTTGTTATTTTATTTTAATCTTCCATCCACAGAGACCCTCAACATCAACCACAGGCAATTCCAATACAAATAGCAATGAATAACATGTACAAGGGTACTAAATTATAGAAATGAATGATGTTTTACCAGCATAGCATTGTCAATACCTCACTGTAGTGAAAATGTGTGATTGCAGTAGTAACATTTTTGTAGGCATCTACATGTACATATGCCGGATAACTAGCTCATTCGCCAACATGGACATGCCTCCTAAAAGATTTCAACCGCAAAAACAAACGCATAGTTCAGCCCAGATGGGAAAAATAACACCCCGAAAAAAAAAGGCACAAAAAGAATTTCATATAATAATCTAATAAATACATGTGATTCAAACAGTTTGCTCACTCCATAAAGTTTTCAGGTTGCCAACTTCACAAGAAATACCCTAAAAAATACAAAAAAAAAATACAGAGGTCTAGGACCGTTGTGTCGCCTGCCATCACGGGTTGTGAATGATAGGCCTAACATCACCTGGACCTTGGAATGACCTTTGGACCTATAAACAAATAGGGTTTGCATGGAAACTCCACAACCAAGTTGCGTTCCAAACAGAACTTCAACCCATCAAATGAGGTACAATTTCCATTTCAGCCCATTTTACAATGACCTCACATGAACTTTGAACTATCGGTATATGTGACCCTTGACTGCATCAACAAATGAGGGTCACATGTTGCACCAAGAATTAAGTTTGGTTCCAATGAACTTCAACTTTCAGATGAGGTCAATTTTTACATTTACTAGCCCAATGTTACAATTGACCTAAATGACATTTGACCTCATTATGTGACTTTGACCTCACTGTGACCTTTGACCTCATCAACAAATGGGCAGATGCCACGCTGCAACTGTGACCCAAATGGGCTTAAATCCGTCAAAGCGATAGTGGACATTGAGAGGCAAATTTTTAACCTTTTTGTGTAACAACAGCACATAAAGACAAACAACTCAGGGACAACGTGATTCCCTATGTGTTGCCTCGCTTAAGGAAGGCGACACAAAAAAGCAGAATTTGGAAATGAGCTTAGTAAACCTTATTGTAAACCTTACTTTGATTCAGTCAAACCTGAAGGCCAGGGGGACGGACACCCGATCGTATCCTGGGCAAAAAAAAAAAATATTGATGTGCGGTTTATTTTGTTATAGTAGCTTGAGAGGAGAGGTTATAAAAATCATACAAATCGGGCCTAGATAGGGACTGAAAATAGGACAGCGTGAGAACAGAAACGAGTTCTGGGCCATCTTATGAGCAAAAATGACTGACAAAATATCAGGTTAAAACAAGTAATTTGAAGCCAGCACCTGACCTCTGAGTAGGGGTCCTAGACGGTCAGACCAAATCGCATAATAACGGTTAGATGAATGCCAAAATCTACCAAAGAGAAAATGAGTGGGAAAACCCGGGCGCGCCGCCACTACCACTGTCATTCTAGGTTGTAGTGCTCCCACCTACCGGTCCCAATATGAGAAACACTAGATTTACAAGAATGATTAACTCTCAAACAAAGTACCCCAAAAATTGTCAACAACTTCAAAGTATTTTGCTTCATAATTGATTCATAAATGAAATCTATAAAATTGTAAAAACCATCCAAACCATTAGCTGATGTGAAGGAGGGGTAACCTTATTAACTATACATTATAAATATGAAATTTTAGATCAAAATAAAAATTATTCAGCATTTTGCATTCCGGTTTGCAATAATTGACACGAATAACTGGTTCTTACTCAAATTGAGATTCAATTTGACTAAAATTACGGTTAACCCATTCTTGAAAAACCTTTCCAGAAAATCCTTAACTTATTGCAATCCAGCATTAACAGAGTAAAGTTTCATCATATTCGCCACAAAAAAGTACAGAGAGGATTGTCAGATTTACCAATCTTGGTCCAAAAACTTATGAGTGCAAATAATACGATTCAAGCTACGAAACTTGAAAAACCAACGAAAGTGGTATCATCTGTGCTGATTTCCAATTCTAGAAGCATTCATTTGACACCAGTTGTAGAAATATTACCATTTAATACGTGATCCACACTTTGTATAAATTTATAATGAACAACATTTGTTGCAATTAATGATTATAAAATTTCTAACAACCTTTGGCAATTCCAGAAGTAATTTAGCATTGAAGCTTAAATAGGGGATTGTTAGGGCTTTACCTGGTTGGCATAAAAGATGGGAGAATGACTTATTAATAGCATTTAACCCGTAAAAGTGGTAGATAAATTATTTTTCTATTGAACTTCTTTGAATCTAGTTGAGTGAAAAAAAATCCCCATTACTATCATAAAGATCATTTATAAACTTGTGCCTGATCTGTACCATTTCTTATAAAAAATAAATTTTGTATCCACTTTAATGTGTTCATTGTGCCAAATACTGGCACTAACAATTCACTTTGTATTTGGTGTAGCACCAAACTAAAGTTCTTTTCCACGCCAAAAAGCAACATCTTTCCAAAAACTTAGAACCACATACTTAATACTATCCAGTATTCTTTGGAAGAAAAATCAAAATTACATTGTAGGAGACAATAATTTTAAATAAGTGAAACATCTTACTACTATCATGGTACTTCAACAAGCTTCTCACCCAAGATTATTTTGAGTGCTTAGAAAAAAGGGCTTACTGTAATCATAGAACACCACCTGTATCATAAGAGCAAGCATTGATTTTCTGCTAATCTGTGGTCAATCTTCCCATCCCAAGAAAATTATAAAGCTTAGATTAATATCTAATATTCATTTTTTGGGTCTGGCGTTGGCAGGAGAGTAATATGGTGATAAAAATTTTTTTTTGTTGACGGCAAAAATAAGGATTGCACACCACAACCTTCCAAGCACTGTGAGAAAACGTCTTGACCAATGGTGATAAGCTTAGTATAGCTTGCATGTTGACTCGTAATTAACAGTAACGATATTGTCAACCGTTAAACACTCAATGGAACACCTAAATATTATGATAATATTGAATGGTTGGTTAGAACAAGAATATATTGCACGAAGCTGAAAACTATTTACAGTCGAAGACGAGTACAAAATTTTTCTAGCGAGTGCAAGATATTCTTGTATAATACTAAAAAAAAGCCATTCAATATTATTATTATTATTTAAATATCAGGCTGACTCAAACCAAAGTGCTAGTCCAACGGCGAGTCTGATCAACATGATCAAACAACCCCCCCGCCCTGTCCCTCCAGTCTGACATATGCTTCGTGAGGTCGTTCAAAATGCCCGGATGCGATACAATCTTTAAAGAATGTTGTATTGCATCCGGGCACTTTTAAATACGCAAAGCTGTACATAAAAGATTTCCTTGGTATCCACTCGGAAGCCTGATAGAAATAATAATTAAAATTATTGATCCAATCCATGAAACTATAGGTTTTACATAAACTCTTTCGTTGGAACCCTTTTTTGGCACGCAATCCAAATAACACTTTGTTTTCTTATCTCAATATGCACTTCACACAGAAATTTTGCAAACTTTCAAATACATCAAGGTTTCGGACACTGGGACTCCTCGGCCAATCCAGAAAACTTGTGGTGTCCATCTGCGTATTGTAATAATTTTGTACTCAAGAATTGTTCAAAAAAAATACCTTTTATATTCTTGTTTATTATTAATGCAATATTTAAAATCTGTGAACATAATAAAAAATGGTATGGGACAAACCGTCACCTTGACGACAACCAGATTTAATAGTGAAAAAAGGAGTCATATGACCATTGACTAGACGTTGATCGGCAGGGCGTCAAAATATTTTGACCCATCTTTTGAAATTAATCGATCCCCAAAATTTTAATAAATCTAACACAAATCGAAATAAATTTGTGAGAGACCTAATCAAATGCCTTCTAAATCAACAGTAAGAGGAGACCAGAAATATTATTTAACTCAGTAGAATTATGATGTCATAAACACTTGCCTTATCTTTTCCCCTAATCAATCTTTCCAGACATGAAACCCGTTTGATCAGGACTAATAACACTTGGCAGCACCCGCCTCTTTAATCTTTGAGCAATACACGATGAAGCAATTTTATAACTCACATTCAAAAGCGAGATTGGACGCCAATTTTTTTAAAAGGTGTCTAGGCTTATTGCCTTTAGGAATAATAGTAATAACCACACGTCTCTTTTGTGTGCGAGAGAGACAACCAGTATCAAAGCTTCGTTTATTGAACGGAGTAAAACCCTGATAAATCCTGAAAAAAAATTTAAAAAATTCAACGTAACCATCAACCCTGGGCTCGTGTATTATTGCTCATATATTTTTTAAAACATCAGAATATCAGATCATTAATCTTCATTGGTCTTTCAAAATTAGAATCCCCACTCATTTGAATCTAGAGAAGTCTAATGCGGGCACTTACATGCAACTATTGAGTGCTAGGATTTTGTCCTTTCAAAAATCAATGAGATTAGCTGGGGATTTAACGCAATATTGGCACATTTTTTAAGGGCGTCCGCCAATTTCAACGTTGATATTGTTGGCAGTTTACGTTGGTATTGTCTGGGACACTATACCTGTGAACGAGAATGCTAAGAAGCGTATTTATCATAAAATAAGTGATTTTGTACTTAGAATTGGGATCCCAGATTGACTTAACGCAGAGCTGGAAATGCTACGTTTATGTCCGTTCATGATTAAATGTGCTCACCTCGAGGAATATACCCTCTAACTTGACTGCCTGAACCCAATCAAACAACTAACGGATGAGCGTAGACACGACATTCGCTATTTCCCGGCCTATTTCACATTGGAAGGCCGTTTCAGCAGCCGTTGATTATCAGAGATCTCCGAAATTAAAACATTCCTTCGTTTGGGACACACAGACGCTTTCGAGCTTAACCATTCACAGGTATAGTTTAGCTACCAGTTCCCAAATGCCCCGTGTAAAAAAATCTCAATTTTTTTGAAAAATTGGGGGCGCTCTTCAAAAAATGTGTTAATATTGCTTTAAAGGGCCATGATGCGATACTAAACCCTAACGCTGCCGAGAGGAAATGAGAGGCAACGAAAACGTGTACCGGTCGGAAAATCTTTTCGTTGCATCCTTGGCCCGTCAACAACTTTTTTTGGTCGCGCAATACTCATTGGCTCTCATTGCATCTGGGCCGTCTTAAACCTGTACCGGAAAATGAACGTCTATGTTTTTCGTTGCCCTGGTGCCTTCTTCCCGGAAATGGAACGCGATGTTTTTCGTTGCAAACCTGGGCCGTTCTTCCCCCGGAAAATGACGCGATGTTTTTCGTTGCATCTGGGCCGTTATTGACTGGAAATGATGCCGTCTTTTTCGCTGCATTTGGGGCGTCTTGCCCGCAGAAGGCGCAATGCTTTCATCAGGCGGGTGACACTGTACAAATGCCCATAGACATTTGATTTCGATGGTGATAGCGCCACCATTTTCGATAAGCATTGGGTTAATTAGGCATAAACGTATTCATGACGTAATCCGGTAGCAATGACGTAGCATAATAGCACAACGCACGACTATGATGTACGGATAGCGCCACTCAAACGACTGCGAACTAAAGCTCCAAAGTTCATGCGCAGATTCAGTGTGCATCTCATTATTATTTATTTAGTTATTTATTACCCTGTTTTTTATTGCATTTCACGCGATGTTTTTCGTTGCCCGGGCCCGTCTTTCCGGTAAAATGGCGCGATGTTTGTTTCGTTGCACCTGGGCCGTCTTTCCGGTAAAATGGCGCGATTTTTTTTTCGTTGCATTTGGCCGTCTTTCCGGAATGGCGCGATGTGTTTCGTGGCAGCTGGGCGTTATTTACTTTACGCTACTTTTCCTGTGCCGGGAAAAACGGCCGATGATGCAATGACCGCAAGCTTTGGCTCTCGTTGCATCTGGGCGTTAAAATAAAATAGATTGCTGTTTCCTTTGCATTGGGCCGTCGGCCGCAAAACGCCCTGTCCTGGTTAGGGCTTAATAGCCTGGTCCCCAGAACCTCAGATATTACTGTAAGTGCTCAAAATTTTGGTATCTTGAAGAAAGCTACTATTTTTTTCTCATTTAACCTTGTGAAATCTTTGGCTAAAGGATATTTGGTTTTACCTTGTGAGCGAAAGTGCCCCATTTGGTCGACAAATTAAGTTTACACTCATTCTCTTGGGGATTACAGTCACCTTTTTTAGCTCTGTGCATCGAAACGGTTTGAACATCAGTGCAAAACTTTTATAATGTGGTGTTTGGGACGCATTCCTATCAAGATGAAAACTTATTTTACTTAATCAGGTCATCCCGTTTCTTCCATTAAATTCGATGCATTGTCTTGAGATAAGAATGTATGGACACCTGTGCTTTTGAAGCGACATATTCAAGATAATGTTTTGAAGACGAAATATGCCGATGGTTTTTTTTGTTCAAATGTTTGGTTTCTTCCCCACCTCATAAACATAACGGTAACATTGTCAGAAACGTTCACATAGCCTTTTTTATGCGAGATTAAGAAGTCTTCCTCCTCCTTAAGTATAAAAGGCCATTCCAGTTAAAATACATACTCCCCCATGTGGAGATCTCTACGCCATATTTTTCCACAGAGTGGTTTTATTTCAAATGAAGTTTGTTTAGTGGGTTGAACTGAGTCAATCCACAAGTCCCTAGGTTTGGGAATTTTCCCTCATTAAAGTCAGGTGATCCCACAAAATCCTATTCTTGAACATAAAACCCTGACTTTAACACTCTTTTTTAGCTCACAAATTTAGTGTTAGTTACTTAAGGTATTTTGAGCATGATCATGAAGTGCTTGTCATTCTTTAAACCTTTTAACCTTTCTCCATAAGTACGACATGGGTTTAGAGAGTAACAGTATAGGCCACAATTGCAGTGATTGTGGGATTGTTTTCAAACACCCTCTGAGTGCAAGTTGTTCCATTTGAATTCCATACTCCCCTCATAGGAGACTTAACCAAAGTCTTAGCCCAGATATTGTCCCTGCGCAGAAAGTTTATATGTCAGTTACCCCGGGATTTACCCAAATTGAGACATCGAAGAAATATAGTTTGTTCCCCAGCAGTTTTTGGCCATTTGACACACAAGGTGTTATTTAATTGTTGCTTTCTTTGCTCATGACATATTTAGAAGTGTTTACAAGTGCAAATGTTATTTTACTTATCCATGATTAAACACCAACTAATTGTGTGACTTCACATCTGTTGTTAAATTGTGATCGACGGCAGTCATGCGTCACTTACCACATGGGAAGAGTTTTCAGGAATCCTGAATTGAGGAAATTAATAGAAACTCGTTTCAGGATATAGGTCCGGGCCCATGTCAACATTCCAAACATGAGTTATCAGTGGAAAGATACACAAAGGAAATTTCAAATTTAAAAATGCTAGTGTAAAATGGTCTTTTCGCCCCAATGCAAATTTAATTGCAGTGGTGTTTTGTATTGTTACAAGTATGAAAGATGGATATTTTTCAATTAATATTTAAAAAAACAATTATGTATTATTATTATTTATTATACTTCAATTGCTGACATTAATTTGACAATCTACCAGCGTTAATCAATGGGGGTTTAATATTATAAAGATCCGCGAACTGTTGAAAGAATTCTGTATCTTTAACTCATAAATATATGGCAAAGGGTTGGGCTCATAGGGTTGGGCATAATTGCACTAACTGTAAAAGTGATAATTTGCGCGCGTGTAATTTTTCGCGTTTATGCGCATTTTAAATTTTTTGCTTGTTTTTAAATTCGCTCTTTTCAGCTACCTCATAGACCTACACACAAATAAACATTTCGCGGGTTTTTTACTTTCCCGCTCGCTCAGAAGTGCGCGAAAGCGCGAAAATGAATGTAGCGCAAAATTGCCACTTTTACAGTATGTGGTAATTAGAGATATTTTTCTCTATTTGCATTTGAAAGGGTAGTCACTGTTTGCTTTGAATCGATCACTTTTAACTTAAGTGACATGTGCATTGACAATTTGACATGTTAGAACACCATTAAATCTATTAGTGGCTCTTAGAATAGCATGATTGTTATTTCAATTTTGCCAGTTATACGAACATGTAACTTATTGTTTGCAACTAGAATTCACAAGAAGCCTGCAGGGACTAGCGTAGGAAAGAGGTACAAGTATTCCAGCCTCTAAAACCTCAATTTCGCGCCTCTCCAGCAGGTTCCAATTAGGTCATAATTCAGTCTTAAGGTCCTTTTGGGATTTTCCCCCTCGGGGCTAATTGTAGTTCCAAAGCCTGCAAATTCTCAGTTTCAGTTCCTAATGCCTTACTTGAGAACAATCATTCCCAAGCCCCAAGTTGGGCCATCATCCCTACTGAAACAGTGAGTGACCCCCCCCCCCCCCAACATTAATAGGGTTGTCAGGGCATTTGATTTTTGGACGGAAAAAAAGAAGTCGAATTTTTATTTGGCCAGAAATTTGTTGTAAGTCCAGAGAATTTTAGGCAGTATCCTGATGTAGCCCCAGATATCAGTAAAGCATAAGGCAGCTTTTGTGCACACTCATATAAAATTCTAAATAGCTGCCTTATTTTCTGATGAATGTATCATTATCAGATAATGCAGAATTTGCATTTCTGAGTGGGAACAGGGGAGAATGTGAGGGGTAAGTTATTGTCAGATTGCATCAGATAACTCTGTTTCAGTACTAATTCAGGTGCAAATTCGGTGAAGTTTGTTAGAATCAATTTACTTGAAATGACAACATTTAATACATGGATTTCAAAGAGAAATTGATTCTCATAATATGCACGAGAATCATTGCGAGAATCGATTCGGTGATTCTCGGCGAATTTGCATCCCCTGTATTTATAAACTTAACCCAATTGTAGTGCTTAGTAACTTTAACTTAGGGAAAATGTGCTACCAAGTGTTAATTATATTGTATTGTTATAAAATTTGCTTCCCTGGCCGTGAGGACCTTTTTATTGTGACACAAAGATGGTAAAGAGAGCTGGCAAGGATGAATAGAAGGGTTCCTAATTATAGGGGAAAGCCAGCCTCCATGATAAAGAAATTTCAAGTCAACAATTGGTAGCACCATCAGCATTTCATCTACCCTGTGAAATCATGGGCTAAAATGTAATGTTTTGGATGTTTACAGCATTACAATATTAATGTACACTACTAAAATGATTTTTTAGGTGTCCAATCAAAACAGATATAATTTTAAATATTACTGTAAATTTCAAGAGAACGACATTTTGGTATTGAGATCACAGTTATTCATCAAGAATGAACTTTTTTATTAAATTTTGGCAGGATGAGTGATATGCCTGTTTTTTAAAAAGTTCAGGCAGAGAATTTAGCATATGGTAAGCTATGTGGACCCACATGGACTATGAGATATTAGGGTTGACATGTTAGTGAACTACTCTATAAAATTTTCCAGAATTCACCTATATGTTTTTTACAACGGTGCTGATTAAAAATCTGAATAAAAAATGGGGGTGCCCACTTTGTTTTGGTATAGCCCAAAACAAAAAGGTATTTTGTCACTTTTTAACACGCAAGTCTATGGAAAAGGTCAAAATTTTGACGTTTTGGATCGCCTACAAAATAAAAACGTCTCGATAAAATTTGGTAATTTCCAATATGTTGAGGTCCCGAGTCGTTTCTTCAAAGTTTGAAATAAAAAAAATGGGGTCACCGACTTCTTTTTCCATTTAATTCCAAAAACACCAAAATTTTAGTGTTTTTAACAATTTGGGCGCCTCGTTGGCCGCAAGAAAAGTTTGCGGCACATTCAGTACGCAGCAAAAGGCAATGAACGCGTGCGTCGAGGATGCGCGCCTGAAAGCGGGCGTAGAGGGCTAGCGATGACGCATTTGTTTTTGTAAATTACTTCACAGGAATAAATGCAAACCAAAAAGCACAGAGATCCACGGTATCTGCGGTTGGAACTTCGCACCTCAAAAAGCACCAGTCTTTCTTTGCCGCTGACAGTGGGTGCTCTAAAATTGAATGCTCAGCTCAAAACAGCTTGCGCGTAAACGATCACACGTCAAACACCTTAATCATGAATGGTAATTACATTGTTCATCAACTAACAGTCCAAAATATTCAGCATTGGTTTTCATAAGTGAAAATAATCTGCATATATCACACACATGGGTCTGCTGTGTTAGTGTTGCTTTGCAGTTGTGCCCACATAGTGCATTATCAATATTGTGCAAAAAGTCTTGCCTATTTGGTGGTAAAATACAATATAGTGTGTTAGGTTGTCTGTGAAAAAGATGTATGGCTGATGTTGTGGGTGTGTGTCGTGTCATAACAAGGTCCAAATGGGAGAGTCTATTCGCACCGTGACGATGCGAATAAGCAATGTTTCCGGTAATTCGCACCGTTAGCGGTGTGAATAAGAAATTTTTTTTTTTTAATTAAAAAAAACAAACGGTGGAAAGAAAACATTTCTTGTAATTCGCACCGTAGTGGTTGTAATTCGCACTATAGCGATAAAAATAACGAAATTTTGCCCGTTGTTCCACCGGTCACCGCGGCAGTTAGAGTTAGGCCCTATCAGCTTATAATTTATACATATATTAGTATTCAAAATTCTTCGAGTGTGTTTGTGGGTATTTTTTTCGTTGTTTCTTTCTTTTTTGTTGTGATATTAATTTGGGATGCTTTTACTCCAAAGAACCCTTTCTTTTTGTTGTGTTTTCATCTATTTTCATCCATTTTTATACGTGTTTATTTTGTGATATTTATTAGAAATAAAGGGTGACTGCAGTATCCTTTTGGACGATATGTGTCCGAGGTCGGAAAAAATAAATAATTTTTTTTATTTTTTCAGCCGCGGATACTTATGAGCCCCATAAATAATACTGCAAACCCTTTTATTTCTTTCTATTACGAAAACAGCGTGATATAATGACAGATTGCTTGGCGACCCATATTGCAGAATAACTGGGCAGTAAACTGCCAATCAAATGCGCATTTTTCATAATGGGCAGCGAGGTAATAGAATTGCTTATAATGTATTTTCTCATTTTTTGTTTTCATCTTTATATGGTTTTATTGCTTTTTTCTTGTATTCATGTTTTAATTTTAATATTTTGTTTTGTATTGCTGTATTTTCATTTACTTGTATTTTTCTATTATTGAATTGTTTATTTTTTTTATTTTTTTTATTTTTTTTATTTTTTTTATTTTTTGCTTATATTTAGTATTTTGTTTTTAATTTATCAGTATACTTCTTTTTATTACTTGATATTTATGTAGGCCTAATTTTTAATTGCTGTTTAATTTTGTAAAAAAAAAAAAAAAAAAAAAAAAAAAAAAACCTTATTATTTTAAATTTTCATTTTCTAATCTCAATATCACAAGCATTTTTCATTTTCCATATTTTCCAATGAAAAAGACAGTACCTGGCAGAGCTCAACAACAAGTATAAAGGTAGAAGGGGAGGATCCTGTGGGCACACAAGAACGAGTGCCCATTCTCTTGCAAAGTGATGGGCCAACTCCACCATGTCATTGCCATTATCATTGGCTGCCAATTTTCAATTTGTGACAATGTGATATAGCCTAGTGATAGCGGAATATGTAAAGCGCTTTGAGACGTTGTGGCAAAGCACTATATAAATACTTTCCATTTATTTTAAAAAAACAAGAGCGAGACAAATTGGCCGCACCAGGATCGAAACCGCAACCTTCATATCATGAGTCCAGCCTTCACATCCACTGGACCACATGTGTCTTACTATACTTCAAGCTATAGAGTAAGCTAGAGTATATTCGTCCGTTTTTAATAAAGTTTTAGGCCTACTGGGTCTGTCTACAACATCTTTCGACTCCCAACTAATGTCTGAGAGAATAGTGATAATCAAATTTGCCGCCGTGGAAGAAATAGACACGTAGCTCCGGTCAAACGCATGCGTAAGACAGCCCATTTGTCGCAGTGCGAATAAGACGAAATTGTTAGCAATAGCACCGCCACGGTACGAATAGCACTTCGGGTTCAATGTCCTTTGAGTCAAGTTGTAAATGGGCTGAAACTGTCCAGATTTTTTTCATTCACAGTTTAAAAGTCTACTTAACAACTAAACTTTAAAATTTAACGGTTATGCCCTCATTACAGATTACCTAATTGGGAAAAAAAAAAAAAACTGGGGTCCCTAGATTTTAAACCATATATGTTGCGGGGACACCTTTACACACCACATAATTCCTGCTTCTTAAATTGGTAATGCGTTTATATTGAACGTATTTTTTTGCAGTACAGTTTTACTTAGCACATGGGCTGGTATCCTGAAAGGGAGTCCTACTTTAGACCCGGGTTTAAAACAGGTTTCGTCCTAACTACAATAGGGACCTTTTTTCCTTTCAAATACTGTGAAAGTTAAAATGTAACGGTGAAGAAATTCCTCATGGATATGGCTGGAACGCCCCATCCATGAGGACTTTTTATCACCCTTTACAGTACACTTTTAGAGTATGTTGTAAGAAACAAAGGTCCCCTTGTGGACTAACCCTGGTTTAAACCCAGGTCCTAATGTTAGTCTCCTTTAAGAATATCAACCATAGACTCCATCATCCTGTACAAATGGAATTACTCAACCCCACAAGTGATTACGGTGGGTTTCATTTCCTTTTGTAAACAAACACGCATAGTAATTGTCCTTGTTTTTCTCTTTGTTCCAGGGGTAAACCAGTAGAGAAATGTCCATCAGCGGCACGTGTGTCTTCCCGAGTACAAAGGTGAAATATGTCGTGTAAACCAAGACAACAGAAATAGGCAAAGGGATGTATCGGTCTCCGAATCAGCCCCACTCCAGTTCCGACTAAGTAAATACATACACACTACAGGACAGTGTGAAAGGGAACTATTTTTGCAGAATTTTTCAGGGGCTAGAGTTAAAATAATGATAAAGTTCATATAATTTCAATTTCTTTTAGTATAATTTATTTTGATAATGTAAGGACTAATGTATGTAGGAATATTTTTTCTTAAGATATATTTTCTGGTAATCTGATTTATTGTGAAAATGAATACAAAAATTTTCACTTTTACTTCCTGTGGATCATGTTTCACAAGTCTCAGTTGAGAAAACTGTTGATTGTCAACTATAACAAATAAATAATATCCATAATATCTTGATGTATATTCGACTGATAAGCCCAAAAAAAAATGTTGTGTTTGCCTCCCCAGCTTAAATTGGGAAGGTCGGTCGGTTCGGGTTTTTTTTTTTTTTTTTTTTTAAATTTTAAAATCATATCTCCAGAAAGTGATGATTTCATGTAAAAATACAGCTAAAATGAGTAGAGGAGCATTCAAATAGCTATTAGAAAAATGGTTCTTCCAATGTGGTGTTTAGTTTGACAATTGAAACACGCCCGAAATCCCAGGTCCCGCAGGTCACTTAGTGCCTCAGGATGCGCAGACCGACTGCCAGGGTCCATTCGGACCGATGGGGATTTGTACGGTGGCATAGTTGCAAGCTGCCATCCTTGTTATGCCTTCGCATCACAAACCACAAAAGTCTCCATTTAAATCGGAAGTTGTAACGCAGCTGAAACCACACACAACCTTTCAAAGCTGTACACTCAACGCGTAACTACCCGTAGGTTCCACCCGGGATCCACTCGTGATCGGTTCATGAAAATCACATGTCATACGCGCTGCAAGCTGTGTGCAGGTAACGACATGCAGTGTGAAGTTAATTTGATGCAATTTTTTTATATTTTTCGCTGCTTCAGAGAAGGAGAAATTTATTGTTGTTCATTTAATAAACTGTTTTCAACTGTGTTTTTTCAAAATGTTCATTCTTTGGTATAAAGTTTTTGGTACCATTGCACGTCAAATTTTGTTTTAATTTATATCAGTGTTTGTCGATGGTACTCCTTATCCTTGAGTTATACGGCGTAACTCGCCAGCCGTACTAAGGCCAATTATATTTTCCTTGTGGTTTCGCGCACTTTTTGATATTGCCACACAATTTAATTCCTAATTCCCCTTGTCATTTCCAAGAATTGTATATTTTTGCCCGTGCAAGGAGTTAAATCTGAGCTACTCTTTGTGTTTTCCGTTTGGTTGTTTTTTTTACACATTTATCAACCGGGATACAGGTAAAATAGACAAATCAAGAACTTAGTAAAAAAAAAATACCGACCCGAGATTTTTCGGGATTTTGGGTCTGTCGCGGAGGGCAACAACAACATTTTTTTTTTTTTGGCCTAACCATTTGTTTGGGTAGTCTGGAGTGGATGATTACATATTTTTGGCCCCACATCCATATTGTGGAGGGCCAATGTGATCATGCAGATGGATGTCTGTCTGGATGGCCAACAAAATTCATTAATCCACTCCAGATGTAAACCAATTAGTCAATGAAGTTCAAACTTGGCACAGTGATAGAACATGTTGAGGTCATGTGCTGTATACTTTTTGAACAAAAAAATCATTTAATCCACCCTACAGACTAAACCGATTAGTCTGTGAACTTCTAACATGGCACGGTGATAGAACATGATGAAGTCATGTGCTGTATAATTTTGGTAAGGTTATGAATATAAACAAGCTCATTTGCATATTTTCAGTAAAATGTGATTAAAGCACAGTTGTGGGGGCCATCCCGTGTAATTCTTGTTAATATATTCACCGGAGAAAGTAGTAAACTTCTCTCCCAACAAAGCTGTCTTTATTCAAAGAAGAAAGTATACTCTGTAAACCTAGAAGTACAAAGTAATCAATAAACTCCCACACAAGTCTCACAAGGAGTGCCTGGTATGTCATCTTATATGACCAGTATTTTGTGTGTCAGTGTAAGAAATTTGTTTTGTTCGTACATCATGCGCTGTGTCTTAAATCGTGTGCGAGTTCATGGATTTAGACTGCCCCTAAGAGTGTATGAGCGCGTTTGGTAGCAAGGCGCAATAATGCTGCGCAGCGCATGATTAATTTACTGTACTTCTAGGTTTACAGAGTAGAGTAAGGCTTCTATCTAAGATAAAAAGCTACTCTGATTTACTCCAATTGGTCTTCTTTTCTTCTCCTAATGGAACAAGTGTTCTGCCCATTACTGATATTGTAACAAGATAGCAAAGTCTGCCGAGGGGGGAACAAACCAATTTCCAGGTATACTTATCTGGCCTGAACTAAGAGTGACGTATAGCTTTCACGCCAGTCTTTAAAACGTGCGAATCGCAGTAAGCCACAGCTGTAATCGCGAGCGTATTAAGTTGGTGTGTGCAATACGCAAGCTATGACATCGCTCCTTAGTTCAGACCGGACGAAGTATACAAATTGGAAGTAATTCATGCCAAGTTAGAGAATATTGCAACTCCAATGGAGAATATGCCAAAACAAAGTGTTTACAGATATTAAAATTCAGAGCAAAGATTACAATATGCCCAAATGTATACTTTTGTTGAACTGTGGTCAGAAGGCGAGATGATATATGGCCTGATAAGAAGGCATATTTGTATTAAAATATCGTCAAAGGACGAAAACCTTTTAAAATATATGAATTGTTCTAATATATCTTACATCAGCTAAAGACTTGTTTTTATTGCTTGTGCAAAATGCAATATTTGTCCGGAGACTTGTTTACCAGAAGATATTGGTAGTTAGTCATAATAGCTACGTCAATGTCAAGATAACACATAGAGTAACGTAGGCTAAATAGCTACCAGCCCAGATAAGTAATCTTGAGTTATCTTATAGTAGTAATGCGAGTCTTTTATAAGGTCAATGCCATTCAGGTATCTCTGTGCTTCTATTGGAATTGTGACAATTCACTTAAATGGGGATATTTTCGTGAGCAGGACTTTTTGCGAATGAAGACAAGAAGGACATTTTCGTGTTGTGCTAAATTTGCGATTCACCTTAGTGCTTACTTTCAAAGTATGTGGAAATTTTTTGCGAGGTGCTCTTTTCGTGGTTGAATTCTTATTCGCGAAATTTGCCACTCACAAAAATTTTCCCGTTTACAGTATTATGCCGTTGTCAGTTGCTCTACATAAGTTTGTCTTTATTGGCAGCAATGGCATGTCCTTGTTCAAAACTAGACGTCTAATTTGTGTCAATGACACAACACAAAGGTTCATTTGGTACACATACAGGATACTTTGTTTGTGCAAAACTGAAACATCATGCCATTAACACCAAGGACAATGGTTCAGTTTCATATTAATGGTGTGATGTTTGTTGAAAAATATCTCAAAAGTTCAAAACGGCAGGTGTGTGAAAATAGTTATCGTCCTTTATCTGTGTAACGCACCAAGAGGCATATTTGCATTTGGCACTCTATCAAGATTACACATTGTTGTCTTTATTTTTTAAAAACATATCCCTTTTCTGCCAAGAATTTTGTTTATTTGGTAATGCCAATCAGTTGGCAGAAAAAATGATAAATGGCGCAAGGAAAGAGACATCCATATTGTTGTAAGTGTAATGAATATTCATGTTTTTTATTTGTTGGGTTGAGTCATAAATTAATAAAATGCATCACAAAAAGTAAACAACCCTCCAATTTGGAAAATCACAACTTACCCCCCCCCCTGCAACTTTCTTACAGAATATGTGATTGGCTTATTACATGATATGGCATGATATAACCACTAAGTAACCAATCAAAATAGACCATCCATATACCTGACAAACCTTTGAGCTTTTCCTATCATGTCTCTAATTGGCTAAATGTGATGCGATCTAGGAAAACCCGCCACATGGTGAAAAATTTATATTTTGAGTTTTGACTATCATTGCAAAGTTTGAAATATAAAGTTTCCATAACTTTTTACTTCTTTCTTCTATGATACACATATCGAAAGTTATGCCTTATACAATCTGTCAAAAAATAAAGTACAACAGAACAGATTTTAAGGTATTTTCTTTGTTTTTTCAAAACTGTCCTGTGCGACATGCAACGGGTTTTCCCAGATCACATCACAAATGTATCATGTTAACCCTATGTAAAACCAATAGCCCTCAGGCAGTTTAAAACCTATATACATAAATTTCCAAACTAAAATAGTAAAAAGATGCCTAATTTTGTGCATTTCGCCTTTGTTTTATATTAAAATATGAGCAAATCAAAATCACTTTTTATTTTGAATTTTAAGACATATCTGTAGCCAAATATCAGGGGGGGTAGGACATGCCAACCTAACAGCAACAGAACGACATCAACTTCCGGCGTAACCTGAGTGCTAGTCTTATTCAAAGATTTAATGGTAGGAGGGAGCTCTTACGCATATCTAACGTTCACACACAGACTTGACTAAAGGCTAGGCCTGGTCACGAATATTTAAATCTAAATGACCGTTATTGGAAATTGCACTGTTTTGCAGCGAGGTTAATCCACTAACCTCGATGGATTTTGATGTCAATAATTTTTTCTTAAATTATCATGATATTACTAAGATCTTTTGAACAAAGATTTAAGAGCTGATTTTGTAATGTCATTGAGACAGAGACTGCCATAGTAAATGCACATAGCAGTTCCCCAAATTACCATTTGGAAATCCCCAATGTCCAAATAGAGCAGATTGTGTCCTACCCCCCTGCCAAATATAATGAATCTATTGGGTGTCAAATCTATATGAAATCTCTTGTTACACCTTTAAAAATACACATTACCTTTCTTTTTTGTGTTGATATTGGAAAAGATCAGTTCTTCATATTATACAACTTATTTTTGAGTTTAAATAATCAAGAGATTGTTACGTAGCCAGAATATATCAAACAAAACTTCATGATAGGGCTACTCATTTGTTAGATAAAGAACAAATTCATTCATCTAAAATTGAAATCTGATGGATACATGCCTTTGTTTTACTTGTAAAAGTATTGCTGGCCATATGCTTCAGCCATCAAAATAGTAATCAATGAAATAAAACTGAACTCGATAGATAATTAATCGATATGAATGGCCTTTCCCAAGCGTAGCGAATTTTTCCGCCACGGACATCCTTTACATCACCCACATAGCCAATTAAAGTCTTTATTGCTCCAGTTCGACAGATAACTGTGAAAAGGTCCACAACGGTTCTTGTGTTGGTAGTGCACCCTATGCATCTTAAGGATTGAAAGCTTTATACATTGAAGGCCCTTTTTTACCTGTTCAGGAAGATGCAACATGACTCATGTCTTTCCCACTAATTTCTTAACATTTGCTGCAGAGAGGTCCAAGTTGCTGCCAAAATACACTATAGATACTAAAGATATTACCCTAGGGTTGCATTACATGTATGACTTTGGTCTTCCCTAGTGTTATCTCAATGTACTTTATCAAAGTCAGTGTTGGTTCTTATAGTGAACACAATATATGCTCTTTGTCTGTGTTGATTCTTGATGCCTGATTATAACCTGTGATGTATCATTTGATATAAATTAGTGTTATAAGTTCGAGGAAAGTACATCATGGGGAATTATGACACTATGAAAGTATATATAAAATTCCAATTACACAATGTTTAAAAAAGTCTGCTTGTACATTTGTAACATCCAAACAAGTATGTGTAGTTGTGTTTAATATTATTTGAAAACTCTTGACCATAATTAAATTTTGATTTCATATGGTGTGTGTCAGCTATTAAACTTAATGGACAATTCTCTATTCTCCACATTGTGGTGTCTGTATGAAATCTGTGTTTTATTGACTTTTGGGGGGGAAGGCATTTATATGAGTGTAGTGTATTGGGAAAGACTCAGAGGGTGTTTTTAAACCAGTCCCATATGTGGCCCATATGTAAAACACATTATGGTTATACAAATCCTTATGATCATAAAAAAATTGTGGGCATAAAATGAGTGTACATGTAGAAGTCGTGGTTTTAAGTGTTAAAAAGTAGAAATATCTAAATAAATAAAAAAAACCGAAAATTTTCAAAATTTCCAAAAAACTGGTGAATTGTGGGATGGAATGAAACACCCTATGTGAAAGGCCTCAAAAATCATCGACATAACTGAACTACCAATTCTGAAAAAAAAATTCAATATAATGAATGGACCTATCCTAATTTCATTTAAAAACACGTTATATCACTGTGCCCTTTTTGGGAAAAATATATTTTGCCAAAATGGCAAGGTATGGATAAAAAAATGGACAGTGCCCAGTTACTCCAGATGTGCCAAATCCTACCTATGTGTAGACAAGCTTAGACAGACCTGGCTATGATCCAATACATTTTTCGAAATGTTATGCCATTACAACTTTATGGGCCAGCATAGATTGCATTGTTAAAACATAAAGTCCACATGGCGGCCCAAATGTCATAGTGATGTTAATACAATGTTTCATGGCGAATGTGCTCTCAGTACTGGGTGGAAATCGCATGTCTGAGTCTTTTCTTCTTACAGAAGATAACCAGTGATATCAATTAGAAGATAACCAGTGATATATATAGGATGTGCGCTTGGCAGCTGCCGGCCTAGGATGAAGCGAAAATGATGTGACGATCCGAAGGCAGGCACAGCGTAATAATAATAGGCCCACAGCGCTGTGATCTAGATGAAATGGGTTTATAAAAAGCAATAATTATTATTTATATATTATCCAACTTTCTGTGAAGTTCCTCAGGAAAATGAATATGAATTAAAAACAGATTTGTAAGGAAACTACTTCAAAAAGAATTATAAAGATAGTGCATTTTAATCTGTACAAAGTTAGCATTAGGCAGTGGAGACATTCTCAGCCTAAATATTAAACACTCATTCAAAGAATGCTATAGATGATAATGATACACAGGTGTCAGAGTCCAGCCCGGTCAATGTGGCAAGAGTCCCAAAAGAAGATACAGCAATGCTGATTTGGGTATATTGTGGGTGCATGCATGGCCGCATGGTCCATACATGAAAAGCAGCGTGTTTCTATTGGGACAATTTTACCGGTTTATACCAGAAAAGGGATTAAATTGGCTCAATAGAAACAGCCAACCTACTGGATTTTCTTGCTTATACCGATGAAAGTTTTCACCGGTATTTATCCTTGTTTTGGAAGGATAATGCCAGAGAAATTATCCGGTTAACGCCAATAGAAATGCAGCGTTCCCATAGTGCACTTACCGACGAAAGACCGGAAATTGATGCCACATGATCCCAGCAATTGTCCCAGCATGCGCAGCAATGTTGACGTTAGCAACGCATTTTGTCAGCGCGCTGATCTGCTGATCGGGGATACATTTTGGCCACCGTTTTACGAATTTCGAGGTTTCACATTTTTACAATGCCTGAAAATGCACCTCCCGCTCCGGCATTTGTTTGGACAACAGAGGCTACTATAAAGCGTTAATTTCTGTATGTGGAGAGGGAGATATTTAGCGCATTTTGGATGGCAGTTCGGCGAGGTCACGACCCACAATACAACACGGTCGACTTGTGGAGATGTTTAGCTGGTAAAATCACAGGTTCATGACGGTCGGTCGCATAAAAACGGAAAACGCTGCTCAATAGAAACTTCGCACTATTGGCTATTCTCAGTATCACCCGGATAAATAAAAAAAAAAAAAAAAAAAACATATTGTAAAACATTTTATGGTCATAACAATATCCTTATGATCATAAAAAAATTGTGGGCTAAAATGAGTGTACATGTAGAAGTTGTGGTTTTAATGTGTTAAAAGTAGCATTTTTGTGGAATCACATGACCTTATTTAGGTAAAATTTCCAAAAACTGGTGCTTTTTATTCATGAATTTTTGTTCCCTTTAAACCATGTTCTTCGAAAAAAAAAATCTATTATCATATGGTCAAAGTTAATAACACAAAAGTAAATTCTCAAGATTTCTTTTATTCGCGAACGGGACATGAACTTGCCAATGCGCAAAGTGACATCATTCTAAGTCGTCTATTCAACTGCGGTCACATATGAACAATAGACCAGATGTAAAAGAATGTAAGTGTGTCCCGGGCCGATTAGTAAATATCATTAGCTCCATTGTTCGCTTAGCATGTTGAGGTTATGTGCATATCCATTGTCAACTGATAATTCTGGAAATAAATGAGTTTTGACATTTTATTATTTTTCTAATAACTGTGCCACTCTTTTCAGTGGGGACAACACTTTGTTAGGTTGAGATAATTTGTTTTAATTTAGTGACGAAAAATAAGTAATCCCCAGCGTTGGAGCACGAAAATTTAATAAAAGGCCAACATTTTATTATGTACCAGGCCTATTATAGATGATAGATACACAGGTGTCATAGTCCCCAAAAGAAGATACAGCAATGCTATTTTGGTTCAAATATGTGGGTGGCATGCATGGCCGATGGTTCCATACATGAAAGCAGGCGTGTTTCTATTGGGACAATTTTACGGTTTATACCAGAAAAGGGATTAATTGTTCTAATTACAAAACAGCCAACCTACTGGCGTTTTCTTGCCTTATACCTATGAAGTTTTCACCGGTATTAATCCTTGTTTTGGAAGGAGTTTTACCAGAGAACATTATCGGTTTAACGCCAATAGAATGCAGGCGTTCCCATATGGCACTTACCGGCGAAAGACCCAAGGATTGAATGCCACATTATTCCATCAAGAGAAAGGCAATGGTCCTCACATGCGCAGCAATGTTGACGTTAGCAACGCATTTGGTCATCACGCTGATCTGCTATCGGGGATATATTTTTGGCCACCGTTTTACGAATTTCGAGGTTTTTTCAACATTTTTTACAATGCCTGAAAATGCACCTCCCGCTTCGGCATTTGTTTGGACAACAGAGACTACTATACAGCGTTTAATTTTTAGTATTGGAGATGTAGATTTAGGGCCATTTTGGATGTCATTTCGGCAGGTCACGACCCACCATTCAACACGTCCGACTGTGGAGATTGTTTAGCTGGTAAATCACAGGCCGTGACGGTCGGATCGCATAAAAAAAACAAACGGAAATCGCTGCTCAATAGAAACTTTCGCACTATTGGCTATTCTCCGTATCAACCCGATAATATTTATATCTGGATAAATATCGTCTGTTCAATAGATATAACGCCAATAGTAGTTTCCTCTTTGTTTTCACCACTTTACTTTAGTCTGGGGAAAAGTTCCCCACGGGAAGTTTTGTGCCCATCTTGGTTATAGTTTGAATTAATATTTAACAATTTTAGGTTTCGAAAATAGCAACATTTCAAGCATGTTAAAAAAAAAGACAATCGCTAATTTTTTGTTTACAAGCCCCCCCCCCAAAAGCATAAATCACACACCATTGACTCCATCGGACATCACACCATCAAAATCATAAGTGTTACCATACTGCAGGATGCCTCGCTGGTAAACGTAAAACTCGGTGTTTGTAAACAATACATTTTAAACTAGCCTATGCTCAACCACAAATCTTTCGATGAAAATAATTTTGATTATTTAATAAAAGCTAAATAAAAGATGTGCAAAATTACTTCAGTCTGAAGATAAAGTACTACAAAACAATAGACGAGTTCGTTATCTAATACTAATATGCAGTAAATCCCCATACGTATGCATTAGCAACCAATCACAGTCTAATTGGTGTTTCCTTCACTAAGAAATAATCCTCGTATACCTCGACTTGTTGATTGTACGATTTTTAGTACAAATAACAAAAAAAATTACCCTTATTAATCATACCCTCCACAACAAGCTTGTCAAATCTAAAAGAATAGACTTGGTTAGGTGCGCGGGTCAATGTGGGGGAAAATTAGTGAAAAAACAGGATGTGTTATTTGATATGATTAACAAACACACTGGCTGTCCAGGGACGTGTAGGAAGTAGTAAGGACATTAGGCATAATGCATGAAACTAAATCATAAGTTTATTTATGGGGTACCTGGAAAGAAAAATGGGATGGACAGAGTATGAAGATGGGTGGTAAATGTGTTGCCTGGGGTGTGTGATTTCAGCCCAATTGGGCTGATTGTGATCCTTTTGCATTGAACACAGTTGAGAGTTTGCATGTGTAACATGTCTGTGGTTGCAATTTCTGGACACACTGATGTATTGAGCAATGGATATGTAACCAGGTTATTTACAGGCACTGGTGTTTAAAAACAAGGAGTTAAGGTTTCAAGTTCATAAACACAATAGCGAGGTGAATAAATGAACCATACCACAATGGAGCTTCAGCTATGATTTTTGAGTCTCAATCTTGGAGATGCAATCTTGAGATATACCATTAACATAGTGACCTGTGGGACACAGTGATACAAATAAATTTTACTTGTTTAACAGCAAAACGGAACATTGGAATCAACTGAAATTTGCTAATAAGCTTTTGTTAAAGCAATAAGGCGTATGAAAGTCGATGTTATGTTTCCCGTAACCTGCCCGCGTTATGATTTTCTGCCCGCATTTGAGATGCTGAAATCACAACAGTGAGACAGCAGGTCACGCTGGCATGCTTTATTTTCTTTTTCACATGAAAACAATGGTGCAGCGCTGACCTCTCCAGTTGGTAGAAAACGTTTGAAACAACTTCGTTTTTGGGACTCGTAAATACGTTGTTTCATTTTACAAATATTGCAGAAATGGTGCTAAAAGTCTACTTCATACCTCAGATGGTATAATTATAATTATAATGATATTTTGGGGTTGAAAAACAAGGATGAAAAGTGAAAAATAATCGTGTTTAAATAATGCGTGGTCTTGACAAATTCAGGAGTCCCACATCATTTAAAGTTGACAAATCATAAAGGGACATCTTATCTGTAAAAAAGTCTGTGCACGTGAAGCTGTATCTGTTTTGAGAAAGCGAAGACCACGGTTAGTTCATAGATTGCCAGTTTGAACATGAATTCCCCTATACTTTAACATGGCGAAAAACATCACTGATATGCACTACAGACCTGTGTGGGGAATCAAACAAAGAGCAAGGACGCGTGTCTTTTGTGTTTGTGCAAATCCATCCCTTCTGACCTCGTACAACAATTTCTATGGTTATCAATTGTGTCACTGTGACCTCAGGACTGACTGACAAAAAAGTTCATATTGTGTATTATAGAAAATATCAAGGTTTCAACTTTTTTCGCTACCATTTTTTTTACTACATCGTGTGATTATAGTAGATTTCAAATAGAAGATTAGTTCCAAATTAATTCCTAAATGGCACGATGAAAGCGCAATCTAAATTCAGATAGATTTAGATATCATGATTCTTTAATAAATCTAACATAAAAACTTGGAAAATGGTAGAATATATTTTAATTATACATTATTTGGTATTAGAGCGTGCTGAAGGTTAATGAAATGGCTGTTACTTGAAAAACTACAAAATAATGAAAAAATTGCCTCATTATGGTTTGCAAAAAAGTTACAGGAAACATACCATTGACTTTCATTGGTCTAATAAGTACATTTATATCGTGAGTGCAACAAAGTATAGTTACCATTTTAAGCTGTTTTATGTTCAATTTGCTCTTGCTTTCTATTGCTTTTTAATGTCTTTCATAAAAATGTTTTGCTTTGATTTGAGGCTGATACTATAGCTTGAGTTGTGCATTTTTACACAATATTTTACCAAAAATCTCAGTTATGACTTTATTGTACTCCCATGACAATATGACACATGCTCTCATTTTTGTGTCACCTGCAAGAATTGCAAGAGGCGACACCTACCAGTCCTCAATTTTGTTTGTGTCCATGTTTTCAAAGGTTAAAGGTGCTTGTTCCAATTTATGTATATTGTTTTATGTTTATTGTGTTCTCTACTTGATATGAGAGCCTGGCACTAGCACATACTCTCAAGTACCATGTGAAACAAACTTGCAGTTTTTATGGTAGAAGCAATAATACATATTGCAAAGCCATATTCAATACTGTGCTGATATTGATGGTTAACCATCAAAACAGCATTTTTTGTTTTGTTTTCATGGGAATGAAATGGATTTGAAAGCTCTAATTTCATGATGATAATGAGAAAAATACGGCCTTTCATCTGATATCAAATTCATACTACTTCCGGGTAAATCGAGGGGGGTCCCAAAGACGATCGGAACACACACCTTTAAAAGTTACAAAGAAAGTTTCTCATTCGAGATGAAAAGTTCAATTGCTACAGAAATTGGGTAATAGATGCCCCTTGGGAACCGCCATATGATGTGGTCAAGGGTCACATACTAAGGTCAAAGGTATCCTGAGGTCTAAATGGGCTAAAAATATCAAATTGGCATAATTTGAAAGGTTGAAGTCCAATTGCAACCATTGTCATGTTTTGAGGAGTTCAAGTGTGTGAAAATATCGGATCCAAAACATGATGATAAAATTGGATGATATACGCCCAATATTAATTGGTCTTGCTATGAGTTCTAAAATATTGGGCTCGACTGAGTCTCACCCAATATTTTTGCGACTCATAGCTTGACCAATTAATTTGCATGGGTATGGGCTTAATCGATCCAATTTTATATCAAACTTGAGCCATACATGCAACAGAACATTCATATGATAAGGTAAAGGGTCACTTGCAAAGGTCATCTGAAGTCAAATTATAAAATAGGAGTGAAGGAAAGGTGGACCCTTAAAGCAGACGACACTTGTGGTTTAAAAACCACTTATTTCAATGTTGAGATTTTTATACGTTTAGGTTTTTAAATAAAAATTTCCGCAAAGTGGTATAGCGGTATAATTTCTTGAAAGATTTTTATCATTAATATCGGGGAACCAAATTACATTGTTTCTATTTGTAAAAGTCTTTTTTTTTTTATTTAAGCAATTTGTTGTCTTTTTGGGACTTAAAATCAACATTGGTGAAACTTTTAATGCATATTTAAGAGCAAAATCAGACAAAAGGTTCATTTTATATCTGCAGAAATCATCCTTTATGAATCATAAGTAAAACAAAGTGCTAGAATCAAAAAGTGCACCTTTAGGATACAGAATGTGAGATTTTCTGCTCTATGCACAGAAAACTGCTATTGGTTTCCTGATTTAATTAACAGAGCTTGTTTACATGTATTAGAGATCATTGAGTGTTCACGTGTGTGTTTGTATGTAGGCATGATGCATTTGCCACCATTCATTAAACTGATTGTGGTGTCATTTGATGGCTCACATGCGTCTGCTCACGTACAACTTCTAAAGGTCCCTCGTTATGAGTGACGTCTGTTAAAGCTCAGCGTATGTGTGCTTGTTTGCACGGTATTGCCATTGTATCATATGGGTTTAATTAGGCATGGTTAATGGTTATTGGCTCATAATAATCTTTGTTCACTAATTAAGTTCAGTAAAAAATGAAAAGATTTTCTGTAGCCAGGTTGCATGTCACTAAACGAGAGTATTTGTTCATTATTTATTATTTTGAAACTTAGAGCAGTGTAAAAGTGTCAAACTTCTGATGGTATCAAGTAAGTTGTGTTCATAAGTGGTTAACTGTCATTTAAAGGTCCCAGGAAATGCAAATAGAATTGATGTGGTTTGTGTCAAGTCTACAAGGAGGGACCAGAAAGCATTCAATATTTGGGTTGGTGATGACATCATTAGTGAAACTATTGATTTTTCAGAGAGTAATAGAAAATTGCACGTGAAGCTGTATCTGTTTTGGGAAAGCGCAAGATAAAGACCACGGTTAGTTCATAGATTGCCCGTTCTGAAAATGAATTCCCCTATACTTTAACAGGCGAAAAAAGAAAATAATCACTCGATATGACTCTACAGACCTGTGTGGGGATCAAACAAAGGAGCCAGGACGCGTGTATTTTTGTGTTTGTGCAAATCCATCCCTTCTGACCTCGTACAAAAATTTCTACGGTATCAATTGGTCACGTGCCCTCAGGAATGAATGACAAAAAAAAGTCATATTGTGTATTATAAGAAAATATCAGGTTTCAACTTTTTCGTACCATTTTTTTTTACTACATCGTGGATTTAGTAGATTTTCAAATAGAAGATAGTGCCAATTAATTCCTAAATGGCACGATGATGAAAGCGCAATCTAATTCAGATATAATTTAGTTTAGATATCATGATTCTTTAATAAATCTAAACCCATAAAAAAATTGGAAATGTAGATAGAAGGAATTATATTTTAATTTACATTAGTTGGTATTGAGCGTGCTGAAGGTTGTGAATTGGAAATGGCATAGTCTGTTTAGCTTGAAAAAAAACTACAAAGATGAAAAAAAAATTGCCTCATATTTTGCCAACAAAGTTACAGAAACCTACCATTGACTTTCATTGTCTAATAAAGTACCCTTTATTTTTTTGAATCGGGAGTTTGCGAAACAAAGTCTATATGTACCATTTTAAGCTGGTTATGTTCAAATTTGCTCTTGTTTCTATGGCTTTTTAATGTCTTCATTAAAAATGTTTGCCTTGTTTTTTTTTGAATTTAGCTGTACTTATAGCTTGAGTTGTGCATTTTGGACCACAATTATTTACCAAAAATCTCAGTTATGACTTTATGTACTCCCATGACAATATGACAAATGCTCTCATTTTTGTGTCACCGGCAAAGAATTGCAAAGAGGGCGCCACCTACAGTCAATCAATTTGTTTGTGGCCATGATTTCAAAGGTTTTAAAGGCTGATTGTTCCAATTTATGTATATGTTTTAGGGTATTGTGTTCTCTACTTGATATGAAGCCTGGCACTAGCACATACTCTCAAGTACCATGTGAAACAAATTTGCAGTTTTATGGTAGAGCAAATAATACATATTGCAAAGACCAATTCAATACTGTGCTGATATGGAGGGTTAACAATTCAGAAAGCAATTTTTGTTTGTTTCATGGGAAGAAAATGGATTTGAAAGCTTAATTTTTTTTTTTTCCATGATGATAAGAGAAAAAAAGACGGCCTTTTATCTGATATTCAAATTCTACTACTTCCGGGGTAAATAGAGGGGGGGGGTCCCCAAAGACGATCGGAACACACACCTTTAAAAGTTACAAAGAAAGTTTCTCATTCGAGATGAAAAGTTCAATTGCTACAGAAATTGGGAATAGATGCCATTGGGAACAGGCCCTAATGTGGTCAAGGGTCACATACTAAGGTCAAAGGTTATCTGAGGTCTAAATGGGCTTCTAAAAAATATCAAAGTGGCTAATTTGGAAGGTTTTGGAAGTCCAATTGCAACCATTGTCATGTTTTGGATTCAGTGTGTGAAAATATCGGACCAAAAAAATGATGATTAAAACTTGGACGATATACGCCCAATATTAATTGTCTCGCTATGAGTTCTAAATATGGGGCTCGACTGGTCTCACCCAATATTTTTGCGACTCATAGATGTGACCATTAATGTTGCATGGGTATGGGATTAATCGACTACAAATTTTATATAACTTGAGCCATACATGCACAAACATTCATATGATAAGGTTAAGGGTCATTTGCAAAGGACATCTGAAAAGTCAAATTATTATAAAATAGGAGTGAAGGAAAAAGGTGGACCTTAAAGCAGACGACACTTGGGTTAAAAACCACTTATTTTCAATGTGAGATTTTGAGAGTTTTAACGTTAGTTTTTAAAGAAAAAATTGCCGCAAAGTGGTATAGCGGTTTTTTTCACGGGTTATGATTTCTTGAAGATTTTATCAATTAATATAGGGAACCAAATTACATTGTTTTTTCTATTTTGTATGAAAAGTTTTTTTTTGTTATATTTAAGCAATTTGTTGTCTTTGGACTCTTAAACTCAAACATTGGTGAAACTTTGATGCATATTAGAGCACCTCAGACAAAAGGTTCTTAATCTGCAGACATCTCTTTATGAATCATAAGCTAAAACAAAGTGATTCGAATCAAAAATTTTGTGTGCACTTCGGATTACAGAATGTGAGATTTCTGCTCTATGCACAGAAAACTGCTATTGGTTTCCTGATTTAATTAACAGAGATTTTACATGTATTAGGATCATTGAGTGTTCACGTGTTTGTGTTGTATGTAGATGATGCAATTTGCCACCATTCATTAAACTGATTGTGGTGCATTGATGCTCACATGCGTCTGCGCACGGACAACTTCTAAAGGCCCTCGTTATGAGTGAGTCTGTTAAAGCTCAGCGTATGTGTGCTTGTTTGCACGGTATTGCCATTGTATCATATGGGTTTAATTAGGCATGGTTAATGGTTATTGGCTCATAATAATCTTTGTTCACTAATTAAGTTCAGTAAAAAATGAAAAGATTTTCTGTAGCCAGGCTGCATGTCACTAAACGAGAGTATTTGTTCATTATTTATTATTTTGAAATTTAGAGCAGTGTAAAAGTGTCAAACTTCTGATGGTATCAAGTAAGTTGTGTTCATAAGTGGTTAACTGTCATTTAAAGGTCCCAGGAAATGCAAATAGAATTGATGTGGTTTGTGTCAAGTCTACAAGGAGGGACCAGAAAGCATTCAATATTTGGGTTGGTGATGACATCATTAGTGAAACTATTGATTTTTCAGAGAGTAATAGAAAATTCCAGGTGACAGGTGTGAATCTATTCATGACACTGACTGAAATCAATAGTTTCACTAATGATGTCACTGGTAGTGTAGTTTTTTTCTGGCCCTGTTTATTGGAATGGAATGTCCCATAAAGATTTGTAGTAGGTTTATCATCTCATTTCCTGGGACCTTTAAGGGGAGGTGGTCTCAGAAATGTTTTGTGAAGAAAACATCTTTTTGTTGTTGCAGTTAAAGGTCCATGATCCGATTGCTAATAGCCTCCTCCCCAGGGACCCCAGATTTTACCTGAAGTGGTCAAAATTTTGGTATCTGAAGAAAGCTACTATTTTTCTCATTTACCCTGTGAAATCTTACGGCTAAAGGATGTCTGCTTTGGATGTTATATGAACAAAAATAATCCCCATTTTGGTCGACCAATATTAATTTTACACCGGTACTCTATGGGGATTACAAAATTACGTTTTTAGCTCTCACTTCAAAATGGGTTAAAATATCGGCGCGAAACTTTACAGATGGTGCATCAAGATGGAAAAATTTATAGATTTAAATTGGGCCATCCCCCTTTAACTTGATTGTGCACGATTTTTTTAACATCACTGTAAACTCAATCAACCAATAGCATCACACAACAAAAACAAATTCAGATGGCTATGAGTGCAGCTCTATTTCCAAGACCTTTTTCTTGGCCTTACTACATTTTTAATCCAACAATTAGTTGCTGTTTTTCTATCAATTGCAGATTGTACATGTGTACACATGGAGTTATTAGAGTAAACTTAACTCCATGGTGTATATCACTCAGCCAAACAACATGTGACACTTGAACCATCATATCTTGTGACTTAAAGAGACACTGGCACATTTGAAAAATAGTGCTCCCTCTAAATTGATATTTTTGCATGGTTATAAAGCTTTTATATACATTACCCCTCACCTGAAATTATTAAGCCCAAATCAGCGCGCATGGGTAAACAGAACAATTTTTACTGGCGACATTAATTCAGCAGACAACCTGGAAATAGCATGTAACACAAGAAAACACGCCAGAGTTGATTCTCACGGTATGCACCTTGTTTGACTGGTCTGTGACCTTTGTGGTTTTAATATCAATGAGTACGAGTCTATGATATTCATGTAATAGACATTTGTTGATTAAAGTTACGGCAAACTTAAAAGTGAGCCTACAAATTACATGGATGTCTTTAGCCTCTTATTAATATTTATGTGTAAAATATATCTCTATTCTTCCAGTGCAGTGGCCTAGACTATCATTTGCGAGCAAATTGAAGAAATTTCATATTTTTTCTGAAAATGTGCCAGTGCCGCTTTAAAACTAGGGATCATTTTACTTTTTTATCTACCTTTGTAGCTTTGTGTTGTTTATAGCTCTGAACTCCCCCTGTGCTGCATTGCTATAACCGTAACAAGGAAGTGTGAACATGAAACCATCCATTACTATTAATAACATTTAAAAATAATAATAGTAATCCTTGTTAATGTTTGTTTTTTGGATGTGTGTGTCCTAGCTATCAGCTTCAACAAAGTATTATTTTGTAGTTATATGCAAAACATCTCAAAATGCAGAGATTAAAAAAAAAATTATGGCTTTGATGTTGACTATTTTAATTATCAATAAAAGGATAACAGAACAGCTGTGTTTAATTAAACTAAAGTCTCAGTTTTGGAGATAGTTTATACGAGGGCATGAATATGGGATGACACATTTTTTTAAAGGGTGGTAAAAAATGCGTTTTAGGGTTGATAGTTAGAGGTCCATGGCCCGATCACTAATAGCACGTCCCGGGGACCCCAAATTTTACTGAAAGTGCCGTCAAAAATATTGGTATCAGAGTACTCTATGGGGCTTACAAAATGTTTTAGCTCGCACATCAAAACAGATTAAAATTATCGGCGCGAAACTTACAGGTGAGGTTTGGGGGAAAGCCATTCTACCAAGATGAAAAAACTTAATCTACTTAAATCAGGCCACCCCCATTAATGAATAGGGAACTGCATTCCCATGGACAGTGTGGCAAAACTTTTAATTCAGAGTTGCGTGCCAAATTTCAAAAATTCCACTGTCATGTTCTCTCTAAGGTCTTGTAGTGGAAATGTAATGTAGATGTTAACATTTGGTTACCAATAAGATATGTTTTTTTTAAATAAAATATTATGATGGCTTTACTATATATGCTAGATTGCATGGTGCTCTATTGTAACAAGATACATTTATACATTATAGACTAAACCTGAGATCAGTAGCCTAATAGGCGGTGGTGGTGGGTTGGGGGAGGTTGCCACCCAGAGAGCTTTGACTGGGAATCAAAAAGCGTCAAAATCAGCCTATTTTGCCTGATCACCAGGAAATTTACGCAACCACAAGGAACTCCACCTCCAACCGGGAAAACTGCCTCAAAACCTGGAATGCCCCTGTTACCTCCTGTCTAAATGATGTACCTGAGAGATTAAAGAAGCTTAACCCCATGAGGCACTAAAACAATCTCTTGATTGGATCATAAAGGACCACAAAATGAGATGCCTTCTGAGAAACAATCAAAATAGGGCTCTTCATTATCTGTGTAAACCACACTCCAATTGTACTATGATTTCACAAGATTTAGAGGCAAATTTTGAAAAGTTTAGCTGGAACTCTAATTGTTAAACAAAGCAGAATGTCAATAGTTGGAATTTTCTGACTGGCTCGTGTCTCAATGACACTGAAGCCATTCAGGATGTAATCAAACCAAAATGTTTGATGCTACAAGCTTGTAAGAAGTATTTAAAGCTGCAACAAGAGATTTTCCATACATCAGATGTTCCTAAAAATGAAAAGCCCTGGTTTTTGTACTGGTGTAAAGCTTCCTGTCAAAAACACCCGCACCTGAAAGGGAGTAAGCTGAGAATTTCTGTAGAAAAACATTGTGAAAATGTCAGTCTTATTGGACCAATATGATAATTCGGCCTGGTTTTATAATGAATTTAAGGAAATCAAAATCACCTTATGTTTCACTTTTAAGACATCTGGAGCCAAATACAACACAACGAAATCTATTGAGTGTCTAATCCACATGAAATAACTATGACATAAAATGTGGATGCCTTGAAATCTCTCGTGTAGCCTACCTCAAACACAAACTAGGTCATTTTTATGAACATATCCCAATAGAAAACTCCGGCAACTGCACCACGTGCACGGACTGGCAACTAAACTGTGCAGCTGTGAAGCTGAACAGACCGGGTTTGGCATGAGTCAGCTAAAAAACAGTGGATCACAGATTTAGGCTTCATCTATTTATAATTAGAGGTGCATCACGAATTTTTAAGGCATGCAAATATTCTGTGAATTATAGTAATTTATATGACTTAATGACACTCAATAGATTTCTTAACCTGTATTTTGGCTACAGAAAAAATGTCTTAAAAGAGGAGAGAAAAGGCCATTGATGGCTATATTGCAATTGGGATCACAGACCTAAGCTCCATCTCTTTATAATTAAAGGTGCCAATGAGAGATTCTAAGGCAAGGCAAAGATTTGTCATTATAGTAAATTCATATAGATAGACACTCAATAGATTTCTTAACCTGTATTTGAACTACAAAAAATGTCTTAAAAGAGAGAGAAAAGGCCATTTTATTTGCTTATATTTCTAATATAAAACATAGGCTGAATTTCGCATTTGCTCCTATATGAATTAGAAATTTATAATTTTGTACCAAAGAAAACATTTCTCAGCATTATCCTTTCATTTGGGGATGTATTTTTATGAAAGCTTTACATCGTGGCAAAAATCAGTACTTCAATTTTTTAGGTGACACATGATATGTGAAATCTCTCGTTGCACCTTTAAGACTATCAGTGATTTGCTAAATGGAAAACAAAACAAAAAAGACATTTAGTCATTACTGTCCGTACGGACATTTATACTACATGTAATTGAATGGGAGATTCATATCTCTTTGAACACTGTCCTTTCCTTACTGTCAATTTTTCAATTGGACAAAAATAACTTACGAGGAATTCTTACAGAATTATCCTGTCACGCCAAATTTCAGATATTCTGACTTTTGGGTAGATCACTGAATAGTGTCTTTAAATATAATTTAAAAACGTGCTTCCTCTGTGGTACTTGCCCCAGATTTGTTCTGTCTCAGGTCAGTGATCCTTTTGACCAAATTGGTGGCAAAAGCATTTCTCGTGGCAAATTGACCTCTATGATGAACCTTTGACATGGGTTCACTCTGAAACTGAGAACAGACTTCAGACTCTCCTCGCAACCTTCATACCAACCCCATAGTCAAAGCATAACAAATGCATAGCTGAGGACAGACAGGGCATTTCTATGACCTCTAGTTGGCTTTACTTTGGGGCACTCGGAAACCTGATGAACTCAAAGTCAGACTCTACTACCAGCTGACCTTCATGTCAAGTACCAACCCCATATGTCAAAGCATAAAGAAATGCATAGCCGGACAGACCTCATTTTTAGTAGTACAGATTTCAATATGGGACATGAATATGGATCAAAATATTGGACCATAGCAGATATGTGATGCCATCAGGCAAAATGAGTCATTTGTTGAGAAATAAAAAAAAAACATTTTTCGATTTCTTTTTCCAATATGTATGTGCCATTTTCTGGGCTTTTCTTTTGCTGAAAACCAATCTCAACTGGACTAGTTCCAGAGATGCGATTATTGCCATTGTCACTCAGGAAGGTGACCATAAAAATTGGCTATATCTCAAAATCAAAATTAGTGACAAATGATTCATTAAAGTGGCACAGGCAGATTATCAACAAATGGGCCAGAAAGTGTGCTGGGGACAGAGCCTTTTCAGTGGCAGTTCCACATCTATGGATTTTGTTGCCAATGTCAATTCAGAATGCTGCTAATATCAATTCATTCAAGTCTAGATGCTCAAAGATCATTTGTATCCTCATCCTTAGGTTTATATCTTAGCTGTATTTTTGTTTTGTTAACTTTTCATTGGCATACTCTGCGCTTGATAACTGTATGTCATTATTATTTATTAAAATATGAAGTTTCTTCAATTTGCTCTCAAATGATGGTGTAGACATACTGTACCATATACCATAAAACATATTAGCAAGACATCCAGTTATTTTTAGCATAATTTGTGGGTGTGCTGTCCTGATGAGTACAAAATCTAATGCGAACAAAATCTGATGTTTTAGTCATTACTGTCTGTAATGTTCACAAAAAAATGATATTTTAGTTATTGTCCGTACGAACACACTGCAACACATATTTTTATTGAATGGAGATTCATATCTTTGAGCAATTCTGTTTTTTCCTTTTGTCATTTTATTCAGTTGCAAAAAATAACTTACGAGAATTCTACAGAGTTATCCCTCACTTTTAATCCTTTCCTGTAAATTTAAAATATTTTGACCCTTTTGTGAGAATCACTGACAGGGTCTTTAAATATTTCACTGTATGTAGAGAAGCACATCAAATGAAACTTCTCGAGAAAGACATAGGTCCACTTTCTCAATTAAAATCTTGCAAATCAAAACTATTAATTCAGTTTTCCTTTCAAAACGTAACACAGTGTCAACTGGGCTTGAAATAAATTGATAAATAAAATGAGACATTCTAGTTGGACTGTTTCCATATGTCTGTGTAGTTACAATACTTACGTAGATAATGTGACCCAAGCCGTGATGAAATTGGCAGTCATTCAAATTCTCCCCTGGGCAAATTCCAAGAACTTGTAAATGTACAACATGCTTTCGAATTACAGTTGATCAAACTCCCCCCCCCCCCAAAAAAAAAAGTTTGTTTCCAGTAATTTGGTCCAAAACCAAAAATGCGAAATGCATTTTATTTAATTTATTTTGAAAAGATTTTTCCCCCAGAATTTAAATGCATAAAATCTGGCCAAAAGATAGGTCCCTCCATTTGTGTACCAAAATTTTGACCACTTCTGGTAAAATTTTGGGTCCCTGGGAACAAGGTTATTAGCGATCGGGCCATATCTAACAAAAATAATCTGCTTGTAGAAACTAGAAACCATCTTTGTTCTTCCACAATAACTTACAAAATGTCAGCACAAATTCAAACACATGAACAGGATACAATGTAACATTCAAGGTCGAAACTGGTTGTATGTGTTTATATATAGCAAAGGGGAATCAGTCCTAGCCATTGCATTCAACCACAGCTAAATTTAGTATCAGTATGTGTGGGGAAATCCAAATGATTGTCACGAGTGCCCTTGGAGAAGTTGTCTTTGTACAGTTGCACTCTTCTTGACCAATTTACATAATGCCCAGCCACAAAAAAGTCCCACCCAGAAAAGATATGACCAATTCCAAATTAAAGAGACACTGGCACATTTGAAAAATAGTGCGCCCCCAAGATTTTTCAAAATCGATATTTTTGCATGGCTGTAAAGCTTTTATATACAAAAGCCTTCACCCGAAATGATTAAGACCAAATCAGCTTCCTTATAATTCCTTATAATTTTACGTCGCCAACGACGTTAAATTCAGCAGACGACGAAAATGGCGTTTAACACAAGAACACGCACTCCGTATGCATGTTTCTCGCACTATGCACACTGTTTAACCGGTCTATAACATTTGTGGTTTTAATATCAGTGAGTACGAGTCAAAAAAAAAAATTACCTGGATGTCTTAATCCTCATATCAATGACCCTATCTGTTTTTGGGTGTTATTTTTATGTGTAAAATATATCTCTGTTCTTCCAATGGCCTAGATTATCATTTGAGAGCAAATTAAAGAAATTTCATATTTTGTGAAAATGTGCCAGTGCCGCTTTAAAGTTTGGAGGAAGCTTAGCCATTTGATTCAAAATGGTGTTTTTGGTTCAAATGGGCGTGCTTGGTAGTAGCTTTTCATCAAGGTCGTGCACTTTATTTCCTACAGTCCCTGTACATGAAGTGGTATAGTGCCCCCTCATGGCAAGCCAAGCTCCGCTCGGCCAAAGGCTTTGTCTTCGACACGCGCCTCCGGCAACCCTGGTTGAGACATCTTTGACAAGACTAGCTTGGTAGGTGTGCCTACAAAATGCTAGAAACCATATTCACTATTGTGGTTGGTAACAAGTTTTGGTTTAATGTGCATCAAGTCTAACAGAGCACAAAAGAGACCAGACACCCCATTCTTATCAGGCACACTTTTGAACTGTATTTTTAATTAACAAAAAACATTTCAGGGGGTCCCTCTGTGGACCCAAGAGTTTGTTTTTTGCATGCTATTTAAAGGTGCTTGTTCCGATTTTTGTCTATTATGTTCTCTACTTTATATGAGAGCCTTGCACACACGCCCCATCAAGTTCCGTGGGAAACAAACTTGCAGTTTTGACGGGAGTAGCAATAATGCATATTGGAAAACCCCATTTAAAACGGTTCTAATATTGATGGTTAACCGTTCAAACAGCATTTTTCTGTTAATGAAATTGGAGGACGACATAAGAAAAATATGGCCTTTCAACTGATTCAAAATCGATACTACTTGCAGGTATCGGAGGGGGGAACACTTTGTAAAATACGTGCACCTTTAATGGGCCGGAAGGTAGTTGGGAGAAGGGGGATGAGGGGGGGGCCAACTTAATGGCCTGACTAAATCTTGCTGGGCAATGTAAGTAACAATGTAACCCCTATTTTAGGCCAACAAGGTTAGAATCACTTACGATTGCCTTTTAAAATCAATCCCAAAAGTGACCATGGTCTCCAGCCACTTTCCATTGTTGAGAATTGATTTTGATTCGTCAATCTTGGTCATTTTTTTTTATCAGGTTAAAAGCAATTAAAGGTTCATTTTTACAGAGTACTCTATGGGGATACAAAATCTCCTCTTTAAAGCACGTTACTGCTGTTGTGGAATTGCAGAAGTCAAACCCCAACCACCCCTACAGCACATGTATGCATTCAAGAAACGTGGCAACTTGCATCAAGATACCTGTACAGGCTGTCCCAAAAAATGTTTTCATACTACTATACTCGGTACAACATGCATTTTGTTAAATTTACCGTACACATTCGGCTCTTAAAAGCCAATATAAGCTTTTAATCTGGTAAAAAACTCGTCGCAGGAAAATCAGCAGTGGAGTTTCTTGCGATCAGACCTCTGGCCATAGGTCATGGTGAGATGGAATTACCTAGGCATGATTCCTGGCCCAAAAATGAAGGTGATTAAACAATTGAAGCTTAAGTTATGGTTAAAAATCTGATTTTTATCCTATCTGACCAAACACCTTCATTTTTTTTTTCCTCAAAATGGGATCAAAGCAATCATTAAGTCCTATTCCAACCGTGTTCGAAATGATCTGAACTATGACCAAATCATCCCCCCGCTTATTGTTGAAGCATATATCTTTTGTTCTACATATTGGATGGGAATGCAATCAGGGCAAATTAAAGTTGCTTGTTCCGATCTTTTGGGACCCCCGCTTAACCGGTATAGTACACATTTTTTGGTACGGATGAAAGGCCGCTTTTTCTCATTCCCCTCATGAATTTCAGCTTCCGAAATCCATTTCTCAAGATACTGACAAAAAAATGCGTTTTAATGTTAACCATCATAACAGCACAGTAGTGAATAGGACTTTGCACTATGTATTTACATCATGTCTCGCACAAAAAATACACGTCGCGGTTCTCAAACGCTAAATCCCCCTGGCGGGAAAGCGTGTTTTAACCCCAAATTAATTCATTAATTTAGCAATTGGGTACCTAATTTGCATATGCCACGCCCATAATCTAATCAGAGAAGGGCATGCATGTCCGATCCCACCCACCAGTACATCAACCATAACCCTTATGGGTCTCATGTTATCGCGTCACAAATTGTGTTGGACGCTCGACGCCACCGACGCCTTGGACTGATAGCATTCCATCCCGATCCCCGTTCTGCTTTTCAATCCATGGGGATAAAAACGAAGTTTTTTTCCATGTTAATTGGTGGTCAGCGTATAAAGTGTCGGCTCACCTATCAAGTAGAGAACAAGCTCCTTTAAAGATTGCTTTTATTGGCTTCACCGGATCCAAACAAAGACCCATGCCTACTTTTCTAATCAAAATGCCTTTGTCGCGAGTGTTAACATTTTTTTTGGAAACGCTGTCTACATAGCTATGGCAGGATTCGAGGCATGTGATATCACTGACGAAACACTGTAAAATTGAAATGGCAGCCAGAGCAGATTGCTTACTATAACTCCGACTCCCTACCTCTGTGCTGACGCAAGCGCGAAATTTGATGGTTGCTAAGCACCAGGAAACTGCGGGCACTGGCTTACACGTGCGCACAAGACGGCATATTCTTGCAACGTACTCAAAAGCTCTCAAAGTTATGACATCGCTGCACAGAGGTAAGAAATGGACTATAGCCTGCGTTCGCCTTCTATGGTTGGATACCTAACTGCACATACAACTAATACATGTCATATTGGGCCATCAACAGAATGACAACACAATCAGTATTTTTTTAACGTCTTACAAAAGTAAGCTTTATTTTAGCAGCATAGTTTTTCTGAGTCATTTTTTTTTTCAAATTTTTTTTATTTTTCTTTCATTTCAAAATTTAAACTCTTTACATTCCTTTGGCAAACGTATTTTTGTCCGCAAAAAATTTACAAACTTACTGTACAACCTACCAACAGCGTTCTCTTAAGTAGCACTAACGGCAATGAAAATGTACATTATCCACAGTGCCTTGCAAGTATAAACATCCAGTACTGTACAATTGTTAAAAATATCTTGAAGATAAAACAACATAGATAAGCTCTGCTGTACACATTTACAAGACACTTAAATGTAGGAAAAATACTGGACAAATTCTAGCGATCCAAATCGGTGTGCAGCTCATTTGATGTGATACAAGAATTTAGCTTCCAAGCCACAGTAATGTACATTGTAAGGTACACATGTAACACATCGGAGAGGTAGCCTGAATTAAATGAAAAATAAAGTAAAATCAAATGTTTTCTCCAGCAATGTTCACAATGAACGGCCTGAGAGTGCAGCATTTACTTCAAGGGGCATTAATTGGAGATAATTTTTTTTTAAATGGAGATGATTTTTTTCCGCCAAATTTTCAGAACTGATTGACCCAGACCAACTCTTAATCCAGGACCAAGTCCTACATGGTAAGACTAAACCATGGACTAACTTTAGTCTAGGACTTAGAACATGGGAATAAAAATTCCTTCCTTGAAGGACTTAGTCCTGGACTAAAAGTCCATGGACTAACTTCTTTATGAATACAGACCATTAAAGATGCATTTCATAATTATAGCCCTCTTTAGTTTTTATTGTATGGTTCACTAGATATCTTTGAGAAAGTCTTCAATTTTCAGTTGATTCCAATCTTGTGTTTTTGGTTATGAAAAGTCCCATTGGTCATTCTTAAGAAAATACAAAATTGCAAATGTCATGCAGAGATGTTCGAATTTTCACACCAAATTAAGGCGCACATGCAATTCAGGGGCGTGATTGAATTTTGTGGAAAAATCCCAAATTTGGTAAAAAAAATCCTGAAAAACGGCGTAAAATTGACCTAAAATGCTTAGAATCAGGCTGAAAATAAATTTGCAGATATTCTGAAAATAAATCCTGAAGAATCACACCCCTGCCAATTTCATGTATTATGTATTAAAGGCATCACAGAAAACACCAACTTTTTTAAATAAAAGTTGGGGGACATGGCTGTAGCCTGTCAATTGCCTGTGGATCACAAAATGGGCATTTTGCTAAGTGGGGAGCACTTATTGCAAGTACATGTATTTTTAATCAGATGAAAAGTATGAACAAAACAAGCAAGTGTGCATGGACTGCATGAGCCATGGAAGATCAAACCTTATCTCGGGGTGTACTTTGTAATTCTACAAGTAGGTAATGCACTCCACACGTTGCTTGTCGTGTTTACACAGGGTGTGCACATCGCACTTGAAAATAATAGTTGGGCTAACTAATCCGATATGAAAAGGATGCACAATTTGGAACGCCATTTGTTCTATCTTGTCCGCAATACTATGCTAAAAATTTGATAGAATTTATTAGAAATATTCTTGCTCACAAAATTCACTATTTCACAACAAAATGTTTAAAAATCCAGCTGTCACAACTTATCACCAAACAGAGGAAAGAAAACCAAAATGAAAATCAAAACAGAGATGATTTCAACATTCAAAATATTGTAAAATATTAGGCATGAAAAGTTGCCTTTTCAAGTCAACTGCTTTAAAGCATAACATTAAACATGGCACCATACGCTATAACGAACTTTCTATTGCACAAAATCCTTTGTATACATGAAAAAGTCACAGTCCTGGCACCAAATAACTGCAATTTTAATACTGTCATAAAACCTGACTTCACCAATATCTATAGTACAACTACCTGACGAATATTAGAGAGAGAGAAGAGTTTAATCACTACACAATCTCATTGCTTTCCTATCTATTTTGTTGCATATTCTGCTTGGGCCTGGTTTAGGATTTCAGAAGTTGCCAAATCTACCAAATCTATACATAATTTCACTACAAGCCCCAAAACCCAACTTAAAAAACCCAATCTAAAATTGTACATCAAACGCACAACCAAATACTACAGTTGCTGCAAATAAATTGTGGTCAGCGTGGAACACTTGTTATGCACGTAGCAACGCAGTAATGTATGATTTACGCAGCTCTGTAAATGAGATGCAAGCACGTACTGTAAGCGGTGTCTTACACTGAACACTATGTACGCGGCAGGTACATGCATCTAATACGCTGGCCATGATTCTTTTGCGGTAACTATAGTACTACGTGTAGATACTGCCATAATTTGCAAATTGGACCAATATTGTTTGTTTCATTGTCATATTTATTTTGGATCTGACCTTTGTTCTCAGTTATGCTACCATGCTAGAATCTTCTGGCAATTTTATAAACATGTGATCTACTAACAATTGAATCAGCTGGTGGACCCATGCCAGATAACAGTAAATCTTCAAAATAAACAACTGCCAATGTTTATCACCAACGAATACTCTAGAAAGTACAGTCAATTGACGCAGGGTTCGATTATCAATGGAAGCTGATGAAACAAACAAATAATGGTCCAGATGTTTTTTCTAATAAGTGCAGCCACAGCAAAAATCTGTTGACACTACGCTAGTAATCACGTACCATGGCTAATACTAAGAGATATGGGGCTGTTGCCACACAGATCACATGATATTAATTGGCATTGTAATCAATAATTGATTAGTAAAAAAAATATGCCAACCTAAACACAAAATAATCATGAAGAATCGCTGAGCTCAACCAAAAAATCCATATGGTACAATATGATGACTCTAGTAAAGCAATGAATCATGCAAAAGGCGTGGTGACCGACCCAAACAAAATTGTAATGAATTCAACTGAAAACAAAAGCAGAAACATTGTTTTACACAATTATAATATCAATGTGATCTGCAGTTTTATAGTGGAGTGATGAGTGAATCATCTTAGCCAGGTGATGTGGCAGTGAATGGTGGAACCATTACTACTCCCAGGCTGTGTGTAATTGTTGATCATATGACTGAATCGCTGGGTGACCTACATGTGTGAGAGCTATTATCAGCTGGTTAAAATGAGTCACATAGCCTTGGGATTTTAAGCCATACATAGCAACCACATTGTAGTATGGCTAAGATGATCAAAACAAACACTAATGTTATTATCAGATAAAAAAGCAGCTTTTGTTCACTGATAAGAATATGGTCATTGGCAGGGGGTAGGACAAGCCAACCTAACAGCAACAGCAAATTCAAAACGGCATCAACTTCCGGGTCAATAATTTTTTCTTAATTTATCATGATTCATGATATTACTATACTAAGATCTTTTGAACAAAGGTTTAAGAGATGATTTTTTAATGTCACTGGGACCGAGACTGCCATAGTAAATGCACGTAGCAGTTCCCCAAATTACCATTTAGAAATCCCCTAATCGAACAGATCGTGTCCTACCCCCCGGTCATTGGCTTAAAAGATGGAAGATGTGTGACCTAGTGTTTCGCACTGCCAAGAATTATTTATCAAGTGGTTGTACCAAAAAATGTTGACTTTCAAAAATTGAAATCCCAAATCTAGCATCAGATTAAAAAGGTACAGATCTTTAAAAGGGTAAGTATCAGTTTCTTTACCGCATTTACAATGGGCCCTAAGTCAACTTGAATTTGATTGTGCCCTCATTGTTATCACTTTTCCCTGAACTGTAAGCAATACGACTTCAACAAATTGAATTTGTAAGATGTTTTTCAGCAACTGCATTCTGAGATAATTTGGTTAAGTCATCAATGAATATAAATTTTTAATTCATGACGAATCATTTAAATTCATATTCTCCAATCGTAACGAGTAACTAATAGGCCTACCTTGTTCATCACCAAATACACGTGCAGATAAACAAAAACCAAACAGACGTGACTATAAGGTGATGAACTAAGTATACGACTGTACCTTTGCAGATTATTAACACTCATGAATCAATTGTTTGAATGAGATTCCAGACATTGCTTTCAATGTAAATAACTACCGGAAAGCTAATTTTTAGTCATAATGCTGAAAAAAATATTGAATTAGACTTCTCGCCAAAAGTTAAAACCAATACGTAGATTTTTTTGACATGAGAACGAAACGTTTTACACTTTATTACCAGTATCACGACACTACAATTTATTTAAAAATCTTAAGGCCCTCTTCTTTTTATCAATTCAAAATTTTTGCTTACAAAAATAATTATATATCGTAAAAATCAGATAAAATTTGGAACATCTATTAGAAAACCCGATTCAGAATACCTAAATTTGCAAAACAAGTAGTCTTAGACCTCAAATATAAAGTTTACAACACAAGAATGCTGAATGAATATCAGAAAATTGCAATGGATTTCAGTGAAAATTGTTAAATTTTCTTAATAATTTGGACAAATTATGGAAGACTGCTATGCTTTTGCAGCCAATGAATTGGTATTATTATTAACCCAGCGGTATTGCGACCGTGGCACTGTCCAATTACTCCTTTCTACGTAAGCTGCCTGGTTCATCGCCCTGAACTGTAGTCGTCCAGTCCTCCTGTAAATCCTGTTATCGTTTCCTACGAAAGGGACAGGTTGGAATGTTAAGCTGTCAGACGGGTGGTTGTTAGAGGTTTCAGAGTCCGATTCGGAGTCACTTGAGACGGGAGATGAACCAGTTGAACTGCTTTCGTGGGATTGTGGCGAAGACGTTGACTTCCTTGGGAAGGATGCAATAGTA
>JAMKCH010005307.1:0-210459 GCA_023653785.1 Ophioderma brevispina | reverse complement strand
CAATGAATCAATTAGAAATGTACCTACCTATGATCCTAACCGAGTGATGCAGGTCATCCCGACAAATAAAATTGTTCAAAATATAATTGAGTGCAATATTATGTGAAAAATGTATTCCTAATGATTTTTGACAACTTTGCACCATAGTAGTTTATTTCGATTTTGGCGCCTTTAAAACCATCGAAATGTATAATGTACTTGGTTAGGATCAAAGGTACAGTTCTAATGTCATGATTTGATTTGAATGCTGTATGTATAAATTTGTGTCAAAAAAGTCATTTTTTGAGAGTTCACGTTTTGGCTGCCATTTTGATTGACGTTATGTTACAATTTTAAAAGTATCAAAAAGAAATACATTTATTGTATCAAACAACATAACCTAAGTACCTCACGTCTATTTTATCGCAGGCCATTTGCTGTTTTGGCATATTTTAATTATTTGTATTTCGCTTCCATTTTGAATCTGAGTATGACTTAATGTTACAAGTGCCATACACTTGTTCATTTGGATCCATAAATATATTTAGTACCTCCATAGTTTGATAATATAGAGTAGATAGATAATTTATCATTTATGGCGACGCCCATCCTCATGCTGGATTTCTCAAAATGCCCAAGGCTGCCCAGGTGGCACCCGGCAGATTCTTAATCTATCATTTTCATTAATGGGGGGGGGGGGGGGGGGGGGGGGGGTATGGGTCGAAGCCGTGAACTTTGAAATGAATTTTTCTTTTTCTTAATTTTCCTCATATGGTATATACATGTTATAATCATATTGTCGCCCATGTTCACAATTTTAAAAAATCAATAGAAAATTTTTGCTCTGGTTGCCATGGTAACCCGTAATGCCTCTGATGGCTAAAACTAGAACGAATGTAACTAAATAACTAACATGCTACTGGGACGAACTGGTGCATATGCAGGAGGTAAATCCGGAGTGAACCATGAAGCCCGGTTTTTAATTGACCGTTGCCATGGCAACCGCATCGACCAATCGCATAATTCATGGCGTAATTTGAATTTGGAACACATTTTGAAAATCGGGCCTTCATGGTTCACTGCGGCCTAGATGTGCTTAATATGTGTGCCAAATTTCATGTTCATAGGCATGTAGGGTTTCTAGTTATCTTCGTTCTCGTTTTGGATGTTTGGTATTTTAACGAAACGAGTTATAGGCCTCGAAACATTTTAGACAAAATTGAGGGCGCTTTTGATGGGAAATATGGAATATTTTTTTAAATTTCATTTATACTGAATTATCAGAATTTTATTAAAGAATCATCGAAATGGTGCAAGCCATTGTCCTGTATTAATTTTAAAATAATTTTCTTAAATATCGCAGGGTGGAAAACAATAAAATACATAAAAATCACTTACCCAGTGACATTTAACTTTAAATGAGGAAATGAGTTATAAGTATTTAATACTTCAACTTAGCCCAAAATGAATGTGTTTTATATTTCCCCTAACTAAGAAATATCTTTTAAATATCTTAAATATAACCCCTTGAATTTTTCACATGATAAAATCTAGAGTATGATGCATTTTTGGGCATTTCGCGTACAACTACTTGACTTTGATCAGCCATATCTCGGGAACCGATGTCCATTGCGATCGAATAAAAGCATTTTGGTAGATTACAGTCTACACATTTAAGCCATTGCAATATCTCATTGTCTGGATTAGAACCATTTTTATCATATTCAGACCCCATAGTGAAATTGCCATAGGAAAAAAAAATTGTTGTTCCATACTCAACTTTACCGTGGCCAGAACTGGGACCATATCTCCCCGACTATTAAAGGAGAACCTGTTCATCAAGAATACCTTACACAATATAAAGTTATAAACAGTTATTGACAATATGTTGTTTCATGGCAATTGAAATCTACTAACCATAAAGAATTAAAACATTTAGTCTGACCACGCGCTACTTGAAATTCGCGCTGGTGTATATGGGATATGTCAGTGGTGTTATGCGAACTACATGGCACGTAGCGCCATACACCTCACAACGTTATGCTTTCAAGATGTTTATTTCCTATGGCATGTATACGCCAACGTGGGCGGTCGTATCGCATAACCTTTATCCACTAAAACACACACCGGCGATTTTTTAAATAGCACATGGTCAGGACTAATGTTTTTAATTCATTAATAGGGTTAATATAATTCTGTTTCTTTCTATGAACCACTCGATAGTTAGTCAAAATTATTTTATAGTGTATATGGCTAATATTATACGTTGTACGGATTCTCCTTTAATGGCCTTAGAATGTAATTTTAATTTGTCATCAATTTTATACATTTCAAGCGAACGGCGACGGTAACTGGGTGATAACTTTTTGCACATTGGTGTGTAAATTTCAGCCTACTTCCCCATTTTTTGTAACCGGATAAGGAGTTCTAAGAAGTTAAACGAAGAGACACTTTTGATGAGTGAAAAGAGGACACAGAACGAGTGGAACATCCACTCTTTTTTGGAGTGATGTTCACTCTTTTTGAGTGAGAATTCGCTTTTTTGAAGAACAAACCACTCATTGGTGGAGTGGTTTAAAAGATTTCCCTCTTTTGGGGAGTGAACTTTCACTCGTTTACATTTAGATATATGTTTATATTTGATGGCTAACATACCGTTTTTATTAATACAAACAGAAATAAAAAATCCTTTACAAGTACCAGGCATCAAGATGCAGAATTTCAAAGTGTCAATTCCAGTGTTATGCATAAAGCATATACATTAATAATTTTCAACCAACGCTTTGAATTTATATGATGCATAACCCATGTGTCTCAAATTGCAATATTTTGATTATGCTAAAAATAGTCAAGGTGGCAGGAAAAAATGTTGCCAGGGGAGGGATTGAGAAAAAAATGTTGCCAGGGGAGGGGAAATTGTTACAAACAATTGGGGAAAATGGACAGACTAAAGGATTAGCAAAAAAAAGATTTGTCAAGACCCAAACTCCTAATATGCCATAAACATCGAATGGTCGCGCTAATGGTGCTTCCCCTTACAAAAGTTTGCAAACAACACCCACAAACAAATCTCCCCGAATGGTGGTCACATACAAAGAGGTTCTATATAGATAGAGAGTCAAACATGTTTTGCCGACACAAAGAAAACCTAGAAGTACCAACAATAGAAGCAATTGCTGCTCCGCGTCTTCCACATACTGTGGGTGCCGCTTTGCATATCAACTAATCGGTAGTGATAAAATTAATGTATGTTTAGAGTGGCCATGTGTAAATAATAGTGTACCTGGATCATTGTCTCAGATCTCTTTTTTCTCATAATGCAATGCGCGCTTAGGTGAAAAAGATGTATTCATTGAGCGGTTTATTTAAATCAAGACCACTGACTTGTCATTTCATTCGTTTGGTGGCCATGGGTTATGACAAAATTTAACCCCCCATAGCACCCAACATCCAACAACTGAATTCTGGCGGATTGTGTGTATCGAATTGACATATGTGTGTATACAGCACCCAAACTGATAATTATTCCGTCAATATTCAAAATGTCAGCGCCCAGCACGGACGACTGGTTGAATGCGTTTCACCCTTGGTCTCACTAGGAACAACAATACCACCCCGACCTTTCTACCTCAATGGATTCTCAGAAAACACTCGCCAATCATTCAGAGCTACCCAAGTCTAAAAAACACTTTTTCTGGAACTGCCAGTTATCTCGTATAAACGCCCTCAGAATCTTCGCAACATCCCCGTAAAAATAGATACGCGCTGCTCTCAATGCTCAACCTCTGCAACAAAGATCCGGGAGACGTTTCATATAGACCAATGGGACATTGATGCAATTGAGGTATTACAATTGAATTCCGTCATGCTCTGTGTGACGTTGTGCAGTAGCTTGACGGAATGAATGGCATGGCAATACCTCATTTGCATCAATGGGACTTCGTAGGAAACGTCTACCCAAATCCGGTGTGGAAGCAGAATATAGTCCGGCGGGAGCCACAGTCCGGGGCTCCCATAGATAACGATAAAGCGGGAACTAATGTTGCGTAAGAGTCAACTGAATCGATTGCCCTATTTGGCAACCTATGAGTTACGCCGGACGCATAATTACTTCTACACCGGTTCAAATCATGCACTAATATAACTTCTGTAGCAGTGCAAAAGTTATGGGAATGATTTAATACATTTTTAAAAAAAAGTATTGTTTTATTAGCTTTCGCAAAACAGCAAACCTATGAATTCGGTCTCAAATGACCGAGTTGTTCCTAATGAATGAAATCTGTGGGTTGGTGTACTTGTACCTGGACAGACTGGTTTGCATACCGTTAATATGTGTTTTGATTGATGTTTTATATATCGCTTCTTTGGAAGCTTGAATGGTTAAACACTTTTAGTGGACATGTTTTGATTGTTTATTCGTTTGTTCGGAAAAGAAGCATGTTTCAAGGGATATGCCTTTGTTTTTCTTGCATTTGCTTTTTTCACAGCCTGTCCGTGTCACTAGTAAAAACACAGATTTTATTAAATACGAGCAACTCAGTCATGTGAAAACCGAATTCCAATGGGGTTGCTGTTTGAAAAGCTAATAACAATACTTTTTGAATATGTAGTAATAATCTGCACAAATGTTTATTAAAGACCTGAATTGGGGCGCTTTTTAGGGTATTTTTTTTTTTTTGGGGGGGACACTCTGAATTAAGTTGGCAGTTAATACCACTTTTTGCATAACACTACATATAATGCTGTTCAAACACTGCAAACTGCGCAATAATGACCCTGCCCTTATTTAAATTTTTTCACGGGGGGGGGGGGCGGGGGGGGGGCACTCAACCATGAAATCCATAGGTGTGTAAGGCTAGTGATTTCAAACCCAGAGGGATCGGTAAATGGAAAAATAGAGGTCTTTGGGTGAGAGACCGCCAAATTACCCATAATAGTGTTTATTTGTACCAAAATATGCTAAATTATAAAAAAAAAAAGAATTTTCAAAACAAGTAGGGTTATTTTGGTGTCAATTTTCAAAATTCTCCAAAAATAGGGGCCTTTGGGTGAGAGTGGCAAACCTTTAAAAATATGGCATCTTTGGGGGACAATGATGCTGAATTGGGGGTCTAAACAGCCTCATATACATTTTTCGCATTTTGATAAAAATATGTAAATTAGGTCATGAAATAAATTTTCAACTCATTATGTACAAAGTTGTGTTTGTACAGGTAGGAAGAAGAACGCATGAAAATTACAGATTGATAGCTTGTAAACTTCCTACAAAATGCAAAATTTAATAAAAAATCTCAAATATGCTCATTTTTTGCAAAAATATGCAAATTAGGCCTATGTAATATTTCATACAACTCACTCTTCATAGTTGTGTTGGTAAAGGTTTGAAGGAGAAACCATAAACATTTCAGACTGATAGCTTGTAAACTTCTCACAAAATGCAAGAAAATAACAAAACTATTAAATTTTGCACATTTTGGTTAAAATAATTATGTTTATTAGGCCAATTTAAGAGCATTAATTAGGTTCATTTGGTTCATAATTATGTTTGTTTATGCTCATAGAAAAATTCCTGAAATTTTCAGATTGTTTGCATTGTGATTGTAAACAAATGCAAATTTTGCTCATTTTTGGTCAAAATATGCTAATTAGGGTAAAGTAAGGCTATCGAATAGACTCTGTTGCTGCAAAATTCTGTATATGAGTGTATTAAGAGAAAATCTTGCAAATTGCAGAATGATAGTGTGTAAGTTTTTCTTAAAGTACATCTATATTAAGAAATGGTTATTTTCCTTTTCATTGAAAAACACAAAATTTAAACATTTTTCCTCAAAAATTATTCAAATTAGTTGGTAAATGGAGAAATAAATACTTGTAATGTTATGTAATCTGTAGGTACATATATCAGGAACATAACCTAAAAAAATCAAGTGTATCCCCTTTATCGTTTAGATTCTGTAAATATTTTTGTGTTGAAAGAGGACACTACCATGGTGCCATGTCAAAATAAAGAAAATAAAAGACTTGACCTTTGACACTTGCTCTCCAAATGACTGTTATGTACGAGTACAAAAATTTGAATAAGTTTGCAACGGAATGTCTGATTTCAAAAATTCTGAGCTTCTGAAGAGTCTCTCTTTCACATACAATACATTTTAAACCCACGGATGCAGACACTTATTTTCACCTGAACTGCCTACTACTACTGTACATTCAATTAGCTTAGACCCTCGGTTTTTAATTAATATTAGGAAAGGTAGAGGTGTCGGGGAAAAATTGTGAAAGAGAAGTTTGTATCCTCGAAATTACCTAACATGATTTTTAAATTTCAAACATATGAATGGAATTTTACCTACAATATATTGAAATTTGACTCTTTTCCCCTCAAAGTTGCAAATGATCTGTCCAACGTCTGGTACCATTAATAAATGGCGTGTGAGGTGGTCTTTGGTATTATTCATACGAGGTAGGAAGCGACTATCGATGTAGCAATAGCCACTGCGATCAATATTAGCGGACCAGAAGACCTTGGTCGGACAGTGACTTGCACATATTGTGTCATCTTCTCTTAAAAGGACGAAATACAAAGAATGTATTTTTTGGTATCAGAAGAAAGCTACTATTTTTCTCAATTACCCTGTGAAATCTTGGGACTAAAGGATTTTGGTTTGGATGTTATGAGCGAAAACATGCCCCATTTTGGTCGACCAATATTAATTTTACACAGTACTCTATGGGGCTTACAAAATCACGTTTTTAACTCTCACTTCAAAACGGGTTGAAATATCGGCGTGAAACTTACGGATGGGGTTTTGGGGTGAAGACCATTCTATTAAGATGAACAAAATATAGACAAATCGGTCCATCCCCCTTTAATTGATTTCTTTCATCCAAGTCTTACACCACGGATACACCAACGTTTTACACACCTATCTTATAAATGAAACATTCCTGAAAAAGTTTATGCTCATTACGAATATTCAGCCTGTTCCGATTCCTTGCCGATTGATGGCCCCAAATCGCAGAAATTGAATAGAATTGGTGTGAAGAAATCCTTTTCAGCATGCACCTTCAAAATATTGTTGGGTAATTAGATGAATACCAACTTTTCTTTCACGATTTTTTCCTGACACCAATACCTTCTCTAATATTAATTAAAAGGGTCTAAGCTAATTGAATGGACAGTAGGACTGGCTGCCAGGAGAAGTCATCATGCCTTTTAATTTATTCCGACTCGGAAGTTTAATAAGTACTTCTATGGCTTTCCATTATTCATGACAGTCAATGTATGCAGTCCCAATCCTTGCCTGAACGGTGGTGCATGCAGTCTTAGTGGGAGCACATTCCAATGTACATGTCCAGCTGGATTTACTGGTACCACTTGCCAAAGTAAGTGCAATATCTGTGTAATTTTGCTATAATGAAAATATGACAATCACGGCAAAAAGTGAGGTAGCGGTATTTTACTTGTTGATCTATAGTAGATTCAACCCATCGTGTCACCGGAGGAAAAGTTTTGGACAGCGTCCATTAGTTGGGAGAGGAGGCAGAATATGTGGCTCGATTCACCTGCTTCATGAACGAACTAAGATAATCTCGCCTTTCATGTATTCAGACGGAGTACAAAGACCTTTATGTTCCGTCATCTCCAAAACCGGCGGCTCAAGCCTCAAAAGTCAGTAACATTCAACTAACTTGTTTACATTGAATACTATTAAAGCAAATACGATTAGTCAGAATGTTGAGAGTTGACTTTAATGATTTCATTAAGCAAATAATGATTTTTCTCTGCTAGAAGCTACATGTTTCAATGAGATTTAGGTGAACATTTTACTTCCATCAATGCAATCCCCTATTTCAAGCCAGTACCTTCGGAAACAAGACTAGAGATGACCACGATGGGTTGAATCTACTATAGGAGCGATTTAAAGGTCCATGGCCGATCCCTAATAGCCTCCGTCACCAGAAGCCCAGATTTTACCGACGTGGTCAACCAGTTTGGTATCATAAGAAAATATCAGTTTTCGCTTTACCCTGGAATCTTAGGGCCAAAGGATGTTTGGTATGGACGTAATAGCAGAAATGTACCACCCAATGGGGTCGACCATATTAATTTTAAACACAGTCTCTAGGGGCTTACGACTCACGTTTTCTGCTACTCACATGAAAACGCATTGACCATAGCGGCGCCGAAACTTTATCAGGTGTGGTGATTTGGGTGAAGGCACAATCTATCAAGATTGAAAACTTATATCCTTAATAGGCCGCCCCTTTAAACTAAAACACAAGGCAGGGGCAGCTCCGTGATTTTTTATCTAAATCGGGTCTAAATGACCGAGCTGTCCTAATTGAATGAAATCTGTGGGTTGGGTACATGTAACATGGACAGACTTGGTTTTGCCCACATTAATATGTGTTTTGTGTTTTAGTTAAAGTTTCTATCGCTTCTTGGAAGCTGAATGTTAAGCATTTAGTGGACATGAATATGGTATGAATAATCGCATAAATGATTTTAAAGACCTGAAAATTTGGGGTGCTTTTAGGGTATATTTTTGACACTCTTGCGATCCAGGTTGGCAGTTACCGCTTTTGTGCGTAACACTAATAAGCCTTAGAAACACGCAAGTGATAGAATGATATACACTTGCTGCTGAACTGTCAGAGCAAATTGTCCCATGCCTTGTTAATTTATTCCGAATCAAAAGTTTGATAAGTACTTCTAACTATTACAGCAAGCACCGGGGGTAAGCATGCATCCCAATCCTTGCCTGAACGGTGGTACATGCAGTCCTGAGTGGGAGCACATTCCAATGTACATGTCCAGCTGGATTTACTAACTGGTTCCACTTGTCAAGTAAGTGCAATTCTGTGTAGTTTTGCTATAAGAAACAGACAATCATCGGCAAAAAGTGAGGCGAGGTAGTTACTTGTTAGATCCAGGAGTGCATGTTTTTGGGGTGGTATAATAATTATAATAGGGCTGTTTATTGATATTAGAGTGTATCGTGCGCATGGCTACAGAGCGCATAGTCTGTAGCCATGGCGCGTATGTTCATGGTATTATGTTTGATAGAGAGTCTTTGCAGGGGGAAGTTTCTGGAGTTTGAGTTTATCACAGGTAATTTAAAAGAAGCATGATTGATGTGAACCATATTTTTTCTTATTTATTTTCATGATATTACTAAGATCTTTGACAAGGCTTTAAGATGATGATTTTTTTAATGTCACTGGGACCTGGGGAGACTGCCATAGTAAATGCATGTAGCAGTTTCACAAATTACCGTTTGGAAATCCCCCATCCCAAATCGAGGGCGATCGTGTCCCTACCCTACTGTACAGACCCCATGTAAGTCTCACTCTTTGGACGATTACGGCTGTGACAACGAGCTACAGAATGCTTGCTGCTTTTGCCGTATTGTAGTTATAAACGGAACGAGATGAATAGTTTGGTGTCCACGTGTCAGGTACCAGGTAACGTGAATGTATCAGATATCAGTTTTGCTCTCGGGGGCGACCGATATTATAATTCCGCCTCTGTTAATCAAGGTCTGTACTGACCTTCTGGCCCACAGTGCTATAATTTTTTTTTCCAAAAGACACCGTGTATGATGTCTCACAGTACAAATTTACCTTTTCCCTCACGGATTCAAACCGACGTACGATGACGATAATCGGTTGTTTTTTCCATGTAGGGATACGTACGTCATTTTTACCTGAAGGGGTCCCCCGAAAGAAAAATAATAAACCAATCAATGCGTGACGTCATCAAATCTTATTTTTTCCAAAAAATTGCTGTTTGTTATTCCCATAATTAAAATTCCTTTAAGATTCCAACATCTGTATTATTGTTCTTCATAATTAATATGTTCAATGGTCCCACATGAAATGTGAAAAAAAGATGGCGGTCCCTAAGTCTAAAAAAATGAAAACATAGTCAGCAGGCGAAATACCCTACCGTGGACTGAAATGAGCAGACGGATACCCGTGTTAGTTCTAGCAGGGCTTCATCCACTTGCGCGCGGCTGCGGGGGTTATGCGCCGAGGAGCAATTTTAAACTACCCAAGTCAGGGGTCCGCTCCGTGATTTTTGATCTAAATTCGGGTCTCAAATGACCGAGCATGTTCTTAATTGAATTAAATACGGTTGGGACATGTAACATGGGACAGACGTGGTTTTGTACAAGTAATATGGTTTGTTTTGATGATGCTTATTTAAAGTTCTCTATCGCTTCTTTGAAGCTTGATGTTACAGGTGGAATGCTTTGATTGTTTATTCATTTGTTCGGAAAGAAACATGTTTTCAAAAGGGAAATGCCTTGTTTTTTTTCTGCTGCTTTGGTTCAAGCTCGTCCATGTAACTAGAAGAAACACAGATTATTAAATACGAGGCAACTCAGTCATTTGAAAACCAAATTCCCCAATTGGGGTTTTTGCTGTTTTGAAAGCTAATAAACAATACTTTTTGACTATGTATGAATAATCTGCATAAATGATTATTAAAGACACGCTGAAATTTGGGGTGCTTGTTTTTAGGGTAATTTTTTGACACTCTTAATCTTGCGATATAGGTTGCAGTTAATACCACTTTGTGCATAATAACACTTAATATAATGCCTTTAGAAACACTGAAGGTGATAAGAATGTACACCCGGCACAAAAAGTATCTCGGCATGTTTTTTCGATCGGTATTGTGCCAAAAGTCAGACCATTTTGAAAGTTTCGAATATTTACACGTTGTTGCATAGGATCTCGCCTCTTCGTTAATACCCGGCTTGTAAAAAGCGGCAAAAATGGCTGAGATCGAGCGTCCGAAAGATGCAAACCCCCAAAACCAAAAGTTGCATTTGGATTTTTTGAATGGTCACTGTGTGGTTACAACGCCAATAATTTGTTTGTTTAACGTGTGTATTGGAGTTTACACAGAGGTTTCTTCGACTGATGATGAGCGAAAACCCTACTTGCCATATTGATGTGGTCACATGTCGTTGTCCCAGTGCACTGCAACGCCCATGAAAAATCCAAAAACTGAAACTTTTGGTTTGGGGGTATGCGCCTTTAGGGCGTTCTATCGCAGCGATTTCTGCACCGTTTTTTTTACAAGCCAGGTATTAAATGAAATAGCAAGCCCTAAACAATAAAATGTATATTTCGATAACTTTCAAAATGGTCTTACTTTGGCACAATACTGATCGAAAAACATGCGAGATACTTTTGTAGGTGTATATACACTGGCTAGCTGAACTTGTCAGAGCAAATTATCATGCCTTTTAATTTATTCCGACTCAAAAGTTTGATAAGTACTTCTAACTATTACAGCAAGCACCGGGGGTAATGCATGCAATCCCAATCCTTGCCTAAACGGTGGTGCATGCAGTCTTAGTGGGAGCACATTCCAATGTACATGTCCAGCTGGATTTACTGGTTCCACTTGTCAAAGTAAGTGCAATATACGAAGTGACATTTTGAAAAATTGAGTTATTAGTGCTTTTTGAAACAGGAGGTTTATGCGCACAATTTAAACTATACGTTTTTAAAAATATTTTTGCGATTAAAACAAATTATATATAATTATCAAAAGAAGATAACGTATGTGCAATTCATTTTCCATTTCTGCTTCTGCTTTGTTACTCCTCAACGCTCCAATTGGAGCCAACCGAGGAGGAAATTTAATTCAAGACCAACGTAAGTACCACTTAATGTTTGTTTTACGTATTTTGTTCTTGTTTCATTGCAATATCAACTTTTAAAGATACATTTACATTGGTCTTGCATTAAACATTTTGCCCCTCTTCAGTGCAATACACTTTTAGCCCCTGGCTTTTCATTGCAAGTGCTGCACTTACCTTTGTCTTGCATTGGAAAGGGACAAAGATGCTTAATGCAAGATCAACGTAAGTGCCACTTAACGTTGAGGGCCACTGAATTGGATTACAAGAAAAATACTGATTTTACATACGTTCTCCTCTTTTGTAATTAAATATTCAATTATACGGTGTCCCGACGCTGCCAAATTTTAAGTTTTTGTAATTTCTAAAAATAATGAATATTTTTATTCATTTGTGGTTTAAATGCATTATTCTTTTTGTTACTTTTCAATTTGATTTTTTTCTGTAATTTTTTTTTGGTAATTCCCCCCCCCCCAATTAAAAATTTTTTATATTATGATTTTTTAATTTTCATTTTTGCGTTTTGTATTTTTTTCACATTTTGTTATATACGCAATTTTTTAATTTTTAGCATTTTTTAATTTACGCATTTCTTTTTAAATTTTTCGCAATCAGCAACTTTATAAGTTGCCGGGAATCGAGATAAGTTTGGTGGTTTTTGTTCTTATCCGCGAAGTGCTTCATGAGATTTTGGCCCAAAATTATGCTCCAGGAGCATATATGGTCCACGACAATATGGTCTTGGAGCATATTGTCACGGACCGCTCAGGTTGATGGTAGATTGACGCCCATCAATCATCTTTTTCCTCACCGAGATATACCAACGACTTATTTATCGGCCTTGCTTATACCGGGACTCGAACCCGGGACCCCTGAAGTCGAGCGCGCAGTGGAATAGAGCCAAAAATGAATCCCCCCGTTATATTAGGTCTATTGACCGTGCGTATACCTCGTGACATGCACCAGGACCATATTATCCTGGAGCATAAATAATCTGGAGAAATATATTGTCAAGTATGTTCCAAGAGCATATTTGAATGCACAATGCTCCAGGAGCATGTGGCAAATATGCTCATGGAACAGTGGAGAAATATCATAAGTCAAATACGCCTCCAGGAGCATATTTGCCATGTGCTCCTGGACATGTGCATTAAAATTTGACTTAGAATACTTTTCCAGATTATTTTAAATGCTCCAGGACCCTATTGGACCATATGGTCCAGGAGCATAATTTTGGATCAAATCACATAAAAATCGATAAAAATGGTGCAAATTATTGATGGCGTTCATAGAATTAAAATAAGGAATAGTTTTGACTGTCTAAAAAGCTTAGTTACCGATGTAGGGGGCATAGAAGGTCAACGTCCATTGCATTCAATGGGGCTTGACCTTGTTTCCCCCTACTTTCTTAAGCAAGCATTTGAGACAATCAAAACTATTCCTTATTTTGATCCTATGAGCTCCACCAATAATTTGCACCATTTTTTATCCAAATCGGAGCAACTTATAAATTTGACCCCTGTACAAATGAAATTACCCTTTTTATTGATTTTTGCTGTTTTTAGGCTATAACTCTTAAACTTAACGTTGTGGATAGTACAAACTATACCTTTCCTGAATCCTTATGGTTAGACAAATGACATGGTATACTTTTTAACATCATTGAATCAATTTAAAAATTTGACCCCTGTACAAACTTTGTCTTGTCCTTAAGGCACCATTTGCTGCACTTAAGAATTATGTTTCAGGGGTTCCTGTCAGTCTGTCTACATATTAATCACTCAAACCTTTTGTACTTGAGATGTGTTACAAATGTCTGCTAGCTCCTGGGCTATCTCTCTGGTTGGGATTTTGATGGCGAAACGTGGTAGCGGTTTCATTTAGAAGTCCCAGTTATGACAAAAAGAGCTTTTTGAATAGAATTTCAGTCTCTACAGCACATCGCTTTTTAAACCCTAATCCTAAACCTCATTTGCAGAATGGGACTTCTAAATGAAACTTTTGCCCACTCAGCAGATAGAATGCCAATAGGAACGGGAACCACGAAAAATTAAAAAAAAAATGCGTAAATTAAAAAATGTTCAAAATTAAAATTGCGTAAATAACAAAATGTGGGAAAAGAAATTACAAACGCATAAATAAAAATTAGAAGAAAAAAAATAATGTAAAATTTTAAAAAATGCAAAAAACACAAATTATTTAAAAAAATTAAAAAAATACAAAATTACAGAAAAATGAAAATTAAGAAAAAGAATAATGTATACAAATAAAAAAATCAATAAAAATATTCATAATTTTTTAGAAATTACAAAAAATATATTTGGCATCGTTGGGACACCGTACAATTACGTTTAGTCAATACTAAGACTAGCGGTTCAGTTGATACAAAAATCTCAACTTCATTGAGGTATGGGGGTGGGGGCAAGGGTGTGAATTACGAAATATCCCTATAATGTCCGCACATCTTCTTTAATTGCCACTTTTATGATATTTGTTTATCTTTCAGCCCAAACAGGAGGAACTTCTTCTCCATGTGACCCAATCCCTGCCAAAACAATGGAGTATGTTCAGCTTTAGGACCTAGCACATTTGCTTGTAACTGTCCTGCAAGTCACGTAGGTCAGACTTGTACTGTACCAAGTAAGTTTGTATTTTCTTTTTCTTGAGTGAAATTATTATCATTTCAATAGATTATTTTTCAATAGTAGCAGCATTTGAGATCAAATTCATTACTCTATTAAATATCGTGGATAACCGTTTTCAATACATGTATAACTTCTGTCCAGTTTGCCTTTAAGGGGATTTGCAGGCAGGAAAAAATCAGATTGAATCAGATATAATGAGCTGAAGCTTGGGAATTGAAATATGCCATTCATATCACACCTCGGCCACCTCAGATTTTTGAAGTTTTCACGATAATACGAACGATTGCTCAATGAAATGGAATTTTTCCAATTAAAATGTGCCTATTTACCTAACATAATATTATTTATGCCAATACACTTCTTTTTAATTACAGATTACCGTTTTATTTTATTTAGAGGCAAATAACAGTTTGGCAGGAAATGGCTAATTATATGCGAAATGTCTAAAAATAACGTTCCAAATACTTTTCAAAAAAAGGGCTGTGCAGTGGCGAACATCTCATGTTGATGATTATTTTTTCCAAAAATTAATAAACGCAAACATGCCGTTGTGGAGATACGCGTGTATTCGTGTGCAAAAAAGCAACTTGAGGTATTGAACGTACTGAATTTTGTTTTTCTTTGATAGGATTAATTCGCGTAATACTGTTAGTTATTTATTTAAGAATTTATTTTTAAATAAAATTATCTGACACAATTCCATTTAAAAGTATAGCAGGTTAAATAGATTCGATACGTATAAAACAATTCTCCAATTATAGGTCCAAATATCATACTATTTTCTGTATTTTTAACAACTCATTTCCCTAAAAATTACCCTTGAAATAGCGATACAATACAAATCAATACAAAAATTTAACGAAATAAAAATAATTGCCTACTGTTTCCACATACATGTACACATTCCTCTTGCTTGTAATGGTCCTTAGGTAGTGCCCCACAGTTACTCCTCTCACGAGTGGGGTAAAGGTCATCTAGAGTTCATGGCCCCAAAATGGTCAGAATTATAAAATTCCTTGGTGTATCCACATATATCGATCAATTTACATGACGATATCCATTTGCGTACAATGGTCCTTGACATGTTCATGACCTCTTTTCACCTTGGTGACCTCATGTGACATTGGTCGCCCAAAATTATAAAATTTCTGCGTGTACCAATATATTATATCGATTAATTTTCATGATACTTAGAATGAGTCTTGGGTGGTGTCCCACATGTTGGTGACCTCATGTATTCTTTGTCCCCATTCGCAAACTGGTGGTGCGTCGAAATTTGGTAACGCTCAAAAAGTAGTACTAGTAGTTTTTTTTATACCGTGTACTCAGTGCTTCTCTATGGAGTAATTCATTGTACAGATTTTGGTTACTACGTTTGTAATATTTGCAATTAATTTGCATGTAGTCGTATGTGTATTTATTTATTAAGCATGTTTGTAGATTATATTGAAAGCAACCGACGATTAAAATGATGAACATTATTTTTGTATTCTGTTACAAGAAGACACAGCTTGAAAACTGGTTACACACCAAGGGTGCACACCACCGAATAACCCTCCCATTGGCATTCCCCTGTGTGTTGTCATACTTCTGTCTGGCGGGAATGCGGACGTAGTATTGACGAAGCGAAAAGGAATTGCTCCTCTTTCACGGACATAACTAAACCGAGTCTTTGACAAAGACTACGCACAACCCTAAAAATCTTGTACGCTCATAGAAACTATTGTTTTACGGTAAAATGGTGGTAGCTCTGACACTGTTATTTACCGGAAAATGACGGTGGCCCATTAGATTTAAGATTTGTTGAATTACGTTTGTACTGATTGAATCCTTACATATAGGCTGATTTTGCTTGTTAACTTTCAGTTGGATCAGTTACTACCTGCAACCCTAACCCATGTTTAAATGGTGGCATATGTACTGCTACTGGAACGACATTTACATGTAATTGTGATAACACTGGTGGATATGCTGGTCCTACTTGTAATTGTAAGTATAACATTATAAAGTAAATCGTTTTTTTTGTGTTTCGTGTGCTAATCAGCTGCATTGCAATTTTTTTTATCAAATACAAAATGGATTTTGTAAAAACTTCTTGCATCTAAAAAGTGTTTTAGGACCCTGAAAGGCACCTAAAAGTTGGTGTGGGTAAGTTCTGTGGAGTGCACGGGGTGTACCATACATACCCAACTCTGGCAGATCACCATTTCATGACCGTTGGGCTCCTTCTTCTTGCAGCGTTGGCTATTATTTTGTCTGAAGTCTGAAGGCAAAGATTGAACCAAGCGGCCGTAATTTTATAGATATAATGTGAATAATAATCAGATTTAGTCAGTTTAATAATAATAATACTTACAGGTATGGATATAACAGTGGAAAAAACTGTCATTATGTAAGGTTAGTTTTTGAATGAAGTAAATCGAAGTGCCGCACTTTTGCTTACTTTTGGTAAATAAATATACACAAAGACAGCGGCGCCCTGAGCACTTCGGTGGATATGGCGCACGTTATAAGAATTAATTAATATTATTAATCATTATTATTATTATTATGATAGTAAAATGTTTGGCAAAACATCCCCTGAAAACAATACAAATACCGAACGAAAGGTCGTGCGTTGTCCCATTTCGTAAATAGGTAAAGATAAATAAATAAATAAATAAATAAATAAATAAGCGATATTTTGCTGAACGTTGTTAGTATATCCATTACGTCCCTGGAGGGAAAATACCTCCAACCTGACGATCACCGCCAAAAAAGGAGGTGGCGCAATTTGTCTTGCTAGATCTAGGAGCAATTTCATCCTAAACACAAGGCAAAGGGTCCACTCCGTGATTTTTGAAAAGTGGGAAAAATGGCATTAAGGGAGTTAAGGGATACATGTATGTATGTTCGCAAAAGGCTCCAGCTCCGTCGTTTTGCTTCAAATAGATATTGTACGGAGAAAAGACAATTGCGGAAAGTTGGCGTATCTGTTGTTTGTTTTGAAAATTACATCTTTACGACACCACTTTAAATTCAATGGAGATGTTGCACGTGTCAGTCTTTTCATGCGTAAAGGTAGTGCAACATTGGTAGGGATGATAATGCAATCAAAGGTGCCGTCATTTCTCAATATGCCCTATACTGAGTGCTGCAGCATTAGGTGAAAAAAGGCCTTAGATTTCTACCAACCAGGGCCGGTATAATAAGATTTGCAATCATCAGATCAAAGCTAAAATTGATCAATGTGTTGTGTAGCCATGACTATTTAAGTGTTCGAAATTGGCTTCCATTTTGCTCTTGCCATATCTGAAGCAAGCAAATAATAGTTTCTGTTAAAGTACTACAAACCTAAATATCAAAATTCCCATGCAATTCCAGATATATGGTTTGGGTGAATACATACAGAATAGTCAAAACTAGTCAAGGTGTCACATTTTGGGTGTCACATTGATGATCCATGAATAACACGAAATACGACTCGTCTTATGAGAATATTGCTGTTGAAATCCTTGACCTAAAACAAACACGTTGTCACCAAAATCGTCATCCTAGGTGTTCTATATTATGAGGTATAAAGGATTTTGCCTTTTATATGTTGACCATCATTGACAATAGTGACGTATGGAAACTTCCATTACTTTTATAGTGATCTGACAGTTTTGTAGGTTAACTGCAGTCAGCAGCTGATACAAAGAATGCTCTTCAGTGAACTCAAAGCTGTGTACGGTCCATCATCCAAAGGGGCTAGTGCACTCTATGATCTTGATGGTCACACTTTGATTAAAGAACATTACACTCGTCACAGAGAGATGGGCACAGCATTTCAATCTTTACTCAATCGCCAGTCGACAATCTCTGACGATGTTGCTGAAGCTGAATTACCCCAAAATCCATTGATTGAGGAACCTGACAAGACACCAACTGTCGCAGAAACGATCAAAGCTATTTAACAAATTTCAAGTGGCAAGCCGGAAGTTTATAAATATGGTGGAGATGTACTTGTATTAGAACTCGGCTGTTTAAAGAGATCTGGGCTGAAGTGGAAATCCACTCTTTCGAGTGATTTTTACTCTTTTTGAGTGGAAATTCACTTATTCATTTATTCCTTTCTTTATTTCTGTAACACTTATGTGAGGATGTGTCCTGGCCAAAATGAGAGTAGCAAATCTTATGTTGAACACCGAGAAATAATGTCTTGAAAACTCCTTTCAAGGCAGCCTCAAAGTCACTCACTATAGTGAAATCCCAGTCCTCTATAACACGAAAGCTTTAATGAAGAAACCCTTGTCTCGTGAAGTTTAACCTTAGTTTTATACTGTGAGCGATTCCTGTGTGAGCACGGACAAAGTTACAAGTTATCGCTGCAGAGTAACACTGAGTGACGGGTGATTGATTATTGATAAAGCGCGCCGACATGAATAGGGATTAATCGTAGATCGTCCAGGAAATAGATCGTCCAGGATTTTCCGTACCACAGGACTTCAAGGATGCTCTAATCATTCACCTCTATAAGAACAAAGGTGACAGACGGTTGTGCGATAACCATGGAGGCATATCCCTCCTTAGTATCGCCGGCAAGGTCTTTGAAAGAGTGATTGTCAACCGTCTATCAACTCGACAGCACCTTTCCAGAAAGTCAATGTGGGTTCAGATCAGGAAGAGGCACAGCCGATATGCTGTTTGCGGCCAGATCAGTTCAAGAAAATGCAGGGAGCAGAATCTTGATATGTACATGGTGTCTGTCGATCTCACCAAAGCATTTGACTCAGTCAGCCGTGAAGGGCTTTGGAAGATCCTCTTGAAGATTGGATGTCCACCAAGAGTAGTTAAGATCATTCGCTCATTCCATGATGGTATGATGGCGCGTGTATTGGACCTGGAGAATACGGCAGATGCATTCCCAGTGACAAACGGCACCAAACAGGGTTGTGTCATTGCTCCTCTATTATTTTGTATCATCTTCTCTGCAATGCTCCAAGATGCATTCAAGGACTGTAACAAGGTAGTCATGATTAGATTTAGGAAGGACGGTGGCATTTTTAACCTTCAGCGGCTGAAAGCCCGGACAAAGGTCACTTCTACTTCTGTGGGAACTACTCTTTGCAGATGATTGTGCCTTTAATTGCTCACACTGAGGAGGACCGACAGAGTATTGTTGATGAACTTTGCTAGAGCAGCCACTAGGTATGGTCTGAGGTGATGTTTCCAACCAACCATGTAGCCCACCTCGTTGACCCTGTCATAAAGTGGTGATAACAGCTGAAATGTCGTGCAGAAGTTCTGCTACATAGTTGGGTTTCCTCTCACAGAATGCGCATAGAGATAAGATCACATCAAGGAATGTTAAAGCTAGTGCTAGTTTTGGAAGACTGTACGACATACTCTGGTGGTCACCAGGGCATCCAGTTTTCAAAAAAATATCCGGCGTCTATCGCACATTCGTGCTAACCGCACTCTTGTATGGCAGTGAATCTTGGACCTGGTATAACGTCAGCATGATTGTGAAAAAACGCGACATTCCAGATCTACACTACATGCTGCCTCCAACAGAATCACTCCTCACATCTCAGACGGAACCAGAATGGTTTTCGTCAAAGACAATCACACACCCGATACTTGCCCTCAATTGTGTTTGTAGATTTTCCAAGTTTTTTGACATTGTGTAAACTTGGATGTAGCCTAATGCTGCATTTCTCTCCAACTACGGTGTCCCCGATGAACTGTCAAGGCAATTGCCCATCATGTATGATACCCATATAGCTTTGTGCAGACATGGTATGGGCCTACAAAAGAGTTCCTAACAACTACTTAAACCTCCAAGGAGATACTCCTTGCGCCCTATCTCTTTGTAGCGTGGTTGATGACATCCTCAGACAGATCTTGACATCATTAACGCAAAGGCTTCACCATCAAAACCCAAGCACTCTATACGTCACCAATTCAGTATCTCATAGCCCTTGACAGAGAAATAGCCAGTAGCTTTCCCACCAATGCATGCTCCATTGGAAGTTTTTTGTACAGGTTGCCATGTGGACCGTTAAAGATGAAACGCTCTTAAAATTCAATTTTGTGATATTACTTTCATTTATTCCATGTTCTCACTAACGACCCACTCATTACCTGTATCAAAAACTCCCTTGGAAGCACTTCATTGGTGGGAAGCTATTGAATCTTCCTCTTGACCTTTTTGACTACGCAGATGATCTATATGGTCTGAGATCTGGACCAATAGAAGAAAGAGCTACAGGATAACTGGATGGCACCTACACCAACTTCTTATGCGAGTTCAAACATATCCTGGCGTGAACCCAAGACCAAAGCGCAGATATATGGAGATATCCCTCCAGTTTCATCTTCTGTTGCCCAAAACCGTGCACGAGTTGCTGGTCCTGGTCACTGTGCGATTGATCAAGTGGTCTCAATGTCCATGTTGGAATTACCGTGCCAACACAGGGGTCGTCGCTTCCTTTAACTACATTGATAGATTGCTTCGAGACTCCAGCAGGATCCATCTGCATCCCCAAACATATGACAACAGGGACATTTGGCGCTACATGGTGAACAGCATCTCGGCTGCGGCCGTTAGATAGATAGGACACCTTGTTCGTATGGAGGACAGCCGAATTCCCAAAGCACTCTTCTATGGAGAGTTAGTCTCTAGCCAGCGTTCACAAGGTGGCCAGTACAAGAGATATAAGGACACTCTGAAAGCTAACTTGAAAACATGTGACATCCCTACTGACACCTGGGAGAAACAAACTCTCTGTCGCCCAGAGTAGCGATCAATCTGTAGTGCTGGTGTGAAGAAATTTGAGAATAGCCGCAACTCAAGGACTCTAGCACGGCTCGCCATGCTGCTCAAGACCAAACATTTCAAAGTTTTCCTTATGTCTATCCAGTCTGCAAACGCTGTTGCCGTTCACGTATAGGCTCGATCAGTCACGCATCCTAACAATCAATAACGTAGTTTACAGACTCGGAGAAATGAGATCTGTCGGACTCGACGGCCCAGACCATCATCAAATATTTTTATTGAACTCCTTGACCCAGAATCTTTAATTTGACACCATAATCATGTTCATAGGGTATATAAATAAGAGATTTAAGGTTTGTGTTAAGATGTCAGCCATCTTGGAAAATGTCAGCACATGCAACATTTGATAGTTTTGGGAATAGTTGTATTGAACTCCTTGACCAAGAAAAAACATTTTTAACACCAAAATTTTCTTCTTAGGTGTTTTTGCCTTTATGATGGCCTCCATTTTGGAAAATGGCGTCGTATGCAAATTGCCACCACTTTTAATTTTGTCATCGCCTGTTTTCATGAACTCGATCCACATTCCTACGGTCAATTTAAGCTATGACGACAAATGTTATTATTCCGGCCACGTACCACTCTCCTAAACTGGTTGGTGCAACAGCACTAAATATACATATCTTATTGCAACAAGTAACGCGGACATTTTTTTGAAAGGTTAATGGGTTACAGTGTATTTTCATAACGTAATTGTAAGTAAGTGTCATTGTCTGATTGATTTTTTTCAAGGGGGGGGGGGCGGCCCACTGGATCCGCCGTTCACGAACCTTCCAACTATCACGAGCTCGCGTGTGTAGTGTGCGTCTTTGCAATGTTGTACGTGGCTTATAATATTAATAATAATCATGGGATTTATAATGCGCTTTTTGCGTGAGGATGCAAAGCACCCGGCCATTATTATTGCGCGGCCATCAGAAAATCGTCAGAATCATGTTGCTTCAGTAAGTGTCGATGGCAGGTCAAATATCGCACTACCTATCCCCTTAATAGTTCCCCATTAAACTCCCGGGTGAAGTGGAGAGAGGCAAGCCTTGCCCAAGTGCACAATACGTTGGCAGCAGTGGAATTTGAACCCACGACCTTCACATCATGACTCCACCGTACACTGAAACACACCTGCCCCTCTTTATGAAAACAAATATGTCAAAATGATCAGTTTTGACCAGATATCACATCAATCACTGTAGAGATATCATTTTTGGTGATGTAGAAGGTGTGTAATTCTTGATATGAACGTTTAGTAATATTTTTAATATTACATTTTGTGCTAACTTTTAATAATTTACAGACAGTCCAGCTGAGTTGTGCAGTCCTGGGTCCGAAGGGGCTAACGCTTGCGGTACTAGAACATGTCTAAACCGGAACGTACCAGGCCAGCCATCTTATCTGTGTGTGTGTACTAGTGCATTCCAAATGGGTTACGACTGTTCAGTGGGTTCTGGTAAGACTTATTACACTTTTTAGACTTGTTATAACCAATCAGATATTTGTTTAATGAACTCTATGACAGTAGCGTATTGTTGCTACAGGCTATCTCGAAAAAAAGTTTCTTTATGAAGTTTCAAACCTGTTCAAATATATACCTTATTTTTAACTAATCCTTTAACTGTGGCACAAACTTGATTTTTGTGTTCCACATTTAACTGGAGAAAACTGACAATAATAGTGAGCCTGGTATTTTCTAGATTATTATCAAAATTGACAAACAATAGAATATTGTATACCTCATGAAAAATTAAAGTTAAAAACAAATGTAGAAGTAATTATAGTCCGCCATACTCATAGTCTGGCTACAACAACGCTGCTTTGCAAGGATGTGCATTATATTAATTAGCAACATATATGTGAGCGGCATTCTGGTTGGGGGGGGGGGAGAAATACCCCAATTTTGCATTTTTTGTTTTCTGGGGGCTTGAACACTAAATGGAATTGCCAAAACAACAACAACAAGCTATTACATATATACATACCATACCACACTATGAGGTAAGGCATGCTAATCTACCAAGGGCTCAGTTCAGTAGCCTTGGATGGGCGCATGTTAACAGCAGCTGACCATGCAGGTTTGTGTATCATAAATCATATGCAGGGGGTGTTTTTGCTCAATATACTGATGAATGAAAGATATTGAACTGCACCATTTGAATTGAGACTTTAATAAGGAGAGTGAGAGTTAACTTGTTCATGATATAAATAACGCGGCCATTGTGTTGCATAATAGAGTTTGCTTGGTGTTAAGACGGTTATATAATCCAAATCTTAGCACTCATTGCGCTACATCAGCATAAGCTAATAGGTATTTGGGTATTGTTATGAAGGGCAGCCTCTTTGTAGCTTATGAAGGACAAAGGCCTATCTAGGCATCATTTACAAGCTCCATAAAAAAGGGCAGCTATGCAACATCTTCCTGTTTCTTCATTAAAATCATAACTGGTCGTTGCAATGGAGGCATGCTCTAAGCTTTGCCTTTTCCAGAGAACATGCCCTGAAGTTTTTCAGACTTTTCTCATTTTTTCTTGATACAAGTGTATTTTGAGGGTAAAAAGACCTTGCATACATTATAAAGTAGTTGTAAAACACCAAGTCAAAATTGATGATGAACTATAACTATGATGATTATAGAGGGCCCCCTTCAAATCTTATCCGGCGATGTCCTTTGATGTTAATTATGCTATTGCTTAATAATTATCACCATTGAAAAGCTTGTAAAAACCACCACAGTAGATTGTAAACTGTTATTTTTCCATTAATAAAAAACAATCCAACATGTACTAATTTTCCAGTTCAGTGATTTTAAACATTTGATCTGCAGTCCTTAGTGACACGATTTCCGTCTTGCAGACCCGCCCAAATAGGCCTACCAACTTTTTAAAATACTATTCTTATTTTTTCTCAGATAACAGGATTCTGGTGCAATGTTACGGAGCATCGTGCAAGAGGCGCTTAGATAACTTGGGTGCAGCTTTCAATTACTTCGAGTCGCCAGATTATCCAAATTTATATGAGGACAGGCTTCGAGCTTTGTATCTTCTATATCTGCCTGGTGTTTCAGAAATATGCTTTGCATTTGACCAGCAGGCCTTTGGAATTGAAGACAACAAAGATGAATTGTATGTAGGAGCTGGTTTGCAATTTGACTTTGGAGATCTTCAAGGACATAACACCCCTGACGATATATTCTTCTTTGAAAATAGTCTTATAACGAACGGCAATACGCCAAGTGATTTCTGCGTACAATCAGACACGGTATGGATGTATTTCCTCACAGACAAGAATATCATGTTCCCTGGCTGGCGTCTATATTGGACTATTGCAGGTAGGTGGACCATTATTTTTGGATTATACAATCATGAGTAGGCTCTTATCCCTCAGTTCTCTTCTCTCACCCGTCTACTGCTTTCTCCCTCTTCTCCTCCTCTCTCTCTCATTACTACTTGTGATGTCTAACTCTTATGGCAACATTTTTTTTATTTGACAGCCGTCCTTTATTACATATTGCTTAAAATACTACTTCCACATATTTATAGAAACTGGCCTTATAACTATTACAAGATGTTTTCCTTCATTTATATACAGCATAGCATATACCTTACAAACATTGGCTAAATAGTCAATTAAAAATGTAAATGTCAGTTTTGCCATCTCTTATAGAACTTGGAAGATTCATGTTACACACTGCCCCTGATATTTCATCAAATTATAGTCTGTTGAATTTCTTTTTTAAAAAACCTATAATTGGGGATGCTTTTCAAGACATTTTGCTCAGTAAACAGATGATAATGTTGCCAATACCAAAATTAGTGTAAAATAGTACGGTGCTTAGTAAACCAAAAAGGATTACCTTTGCTCCCATACCAATTTCAACACTTAAAAAATCCCTTGCAACCAGCCTTTAATTCAACCCAAAAGTTCCTAGAGATGGGACAATCAAAGAATATTATGCTTGATTGTTTCTTTGTTTACCTTGCGAATTTACAGAGGTCTTGTCCTTTAATCCTAATTTTCACAGTAAGTATTTGTTGCTAAATTTTTTTGGTTTATTTTATACTGAAACCACCTCAGTTTTGTGGCCACTGAAAATTTACAGTTGTTACAGCACAAAGTTCTTCCATTCAGTATTTTCTATACCAATTCTACTTCCCATTTGTTAACTTTTTCATTCCCTTTTTTATTTGCAACAAAAAGTGGTCATAAAACAATTTTGCAACCATTACTTTTGTTTAAAGAGAATTTCCCTATTACTTGGAGGACAAAAGGGGATGATATTTTGGACATAAGTTCTCAAACTGAAAACAAAATTTGACTGAATTGCTGTAATTATACCGTAATTCTAAAAATTTTGTTTTAACATTATAAGTATCGACAAATTCATATGCACATAAAAATACCCATTTTTGAAATTCATTAAGTCATTAATGACTAGCACTACCTCTTCCTCCAATGAGTATAGTTGACCGATTTCCCACCGATCTTTATTTGTCGTTCCACCATAGGTACTTCTCGCCACTGCCTTGCTATGCGGTTAAAATCCAATTTAACTGTCATTCAAATGTTGAAAAAGAAGACCAGCAAAACAGCGTCTCATACCAGAACTTATTTTTGATATTATTTTTAAAGCTCATTAAACGTGATTGACCAAAAGATTGATATCTTCCCCTGTTAAGCCCATGCACATATAAAATAACCTTCCCATTTATGATCACTCTCGAAACAAAAGCCTCCGAATCCAATTATCTCAAGCATTTATATGAGTTTCAACAGGCAAATCCTTAACTCCACCACCAGCCCTCATAATTTGAATAAACTGGACCTCCTTTTAATGCTTCATGCTTATCACCCCACACATAATTAAATAACTTCTTTTTTACTGTTTTGAAAACATCTTTTACTTGGATTGGGCAGCATCTGGCAATATACCTATTTTGGGCAGAACTTGAGATTTTACAACTACAATCTTTCCCAAAACTGTTAATTTAGTTTCTTCCAAGATGATAACCAAATTCTTCATCAATCTGAATGATTTCTCATATTCCTTTTACCATAGTCATCGAGATTTGTACTAAACTCACACCTAAAAAGTCAAATCTATACCATCTATCCAAGTTAGCGTGGTAGACTATTTACAGATTTTTAACCTGTCCCTACCTTTCACACATGACCCATCCCACTGCAATGTTTTATCAATATTTATTTTCAAGCCAGACATTTCCCGGAACAATTCAAGTGTTTCTAAAGCGCTTTTCAAAGGACTTTTCCAGTGACTCCAAATCGGGTCGTGCCCGTCCGCATATTGAGTATTTGAACAATTTTAAAATCATTAATTGAGATACCATTTATAATCTTTATTGCCCCGTATAATAGAAGCCAGTATCTCCACCGAGAACAAATATATAAGGTGACACTGGTCCAACCCTGCCTGCAACTACGCAATTGGAAAGGTATTGGAATATTGCCATTTTAAGGATGACCGATGAAAAAGCATTTTCATACAAGGTCTCAAACCCTCTACAAATGTCCGCCCCATAGTGTCAGTTATTGTCCACTGTAAGCGGACCTCGACCCTTTTGCCCAGCCAACCAAATCATTGTGACAGGAAGCCATTCCATAAGTTTTTGATCGTATGTAAATGATCCCCACTTCACAGGGCACCATCCAATCACTGATCAAATTACATGTATGGATGAGCGATTACCCACAGCCTGTTGCCATGAACATTGCCGGTAGGCCTGTTTTTACAGCATGTGGAAGCCTTGTTAGAAATGTCGTTTCGGATCTTTTTCAGCACCGTATGTTCACCAAATTACATCACCATGTAAGAGAATACGATTACTTGGGTTGTCAGTTTCTATGGCGCCCTCTTAAATCTGCCCCAGCAATCACTGTATTTTTTTGCCATAGAGTTAGCATTTACCCTGTACAAAAATACCACTCTTTAATAATACCCATTTTCTCGGATTTTTCTGAGTGTTCTATCATAATAAATTCACATATGTATTGATGATAATATATTCTACAATTAGAGCTTCTACCAAGAAAATCCTTGAGCACTTTTCTCCTCGAACGACGTGGTTTTCTCATAGCCTATGCGTGTAAGCCCAGAGTACGGATGAAAGGTCCATAGGCCTATTGACGGCACTGTGTGCACATTGAGAGGGAAAATGGACAGTATACTGCAATAATGCCAAAGTTAAATACTTTTGGGTTTTCAAAATAACTGATGTGACACTGTGATCAAATGCTTTTCAACATCTATAGTCAAATAAACCAGGTATTTGATAACTTCTGTATATTTGAACAAGTCAAAAATCAATCAGACAATGTTTTCACCGATAATCTGTTTTTGGGACAAAACCCAGTTTGATCTTCCGCATTAAAGATGCAAACAGATTATGCGATTGGCGCTACACGCGGAAGCCATTTGTACGAACGTTTAATAAGGATATAGGCCCTCCAATATTGTAACAAATGAACGGGGTTTTTCACATATTACTTTGGGCAAAAGATTAATATAGCCAGTCCCTTTTGAACTTTTGTTAGAGATCCTTTTCTGAAACCTTCATTCAATGAAACCGAAGAAGAAAGACTGAATACTGCCCAAAAGTCTTGTAAAACTCGGCCGTAAAACCGTGGTCCGGCCCTGGACTCTTATTATTTTCACATTTTTTCAGGGCACATGAAAGTTAAGACAATACGGATTTCACCTTCTAAATTTCAATTGAATTTGAGTAAGTTTAGGAACATTGTATAATCGTCAATGTTAAAATTACCTGATTTTAACCATTTCCTTATATAATCTTTCATAAAAAGATACAACTGGCCCCTTTCAATATCTTCTTGAGAGGTAACTAACTGGATATAAATCACTTTTTTAACTTGGTCATTTTGCGTATTCATAAAATTTTCTCTTTTTCGAGTTAAGAAATTTTTGTGGGTTTTCTCCTTCTTCTATCCATTTAGCTTTTGTTCTGACAAAACAACCTTTAAACCTTTTTGCTTTCGACTTTTTCAATTCTTTTTTGCTCATTTAACTGATCCAATTATCGTTTTGGCAGTTGGGATTATGTAAATAGTGCTTCTTCATATGATTTTTTCCAAACGGTTATAGTTTTTCCCAAGAATCTTCAGTATGAATCAAGATTTTTTCTTCCTTCTAGAGGAAGAAAAGCCAAGAAGTTGCACCTCTTATTTTCATTCCACACAGTAACTTCAAAAACAACTGATCATCAATTGTAAACTCCCAATTCATTTGGAATCTAACATTTATAATAATTATCTCCTATCATCGGATAAGCATGCATAATCTGTTTCACTTTCTTCAACGACTCCTTGACCACCTTACATATTCTTCATCCTCGAGTAAGGTCTTATTAAACTTCCATGTACCCCGACCTCTTTTTATATCATTTACCTTATGTAACACAATGGTACAATTGAGTGGTCATACCTCTATCCGTGTAAAATATCGCATAGTCTTAAATTCATTATTTCGACAAATTAAAGAAAAAAATCCAACCGGGCTTGCTTAATAGGATTATATTTTCGCCATGTTAAAACGCTTCAGGTCAGGATTCAAAATTCTCCAGGGATCACTTAAATTCAAATCATCTTTCATCTGTACCACTTCTCCTTTTGTCCTTTGGTATTATTGATATGCAGTTAGTATATGTAGTCCAATATTTGATTCTGGACTAAGTTAAAATCGCCACATATAATACAATGAGCATTCCCCAAGCTTTCAACACATTTTTTGCTATTTATCATAAAATCTGGTTCATCATCATTTGGATCCATATAAGTTACTTATGGCAACATTTGGCTGAAATCGGCCGAATAGCACACCAAATCATTTGAAGTAACCAGTTTATCGGAGAGAAGAAAGAAAGAAAAGGACAGACGGAGAAACTGCTCAAATACAAAACCAAGTCGTTTGTAACGCCTAGATAAGAAGAAAATGCCCAATTACAAGACCTAGATGCGCTATGCAAAGGAAACCGGAGAACCCGGAGAAAACCTGTGGGAACTAGTATGGATCGAGAAATCCAATTTACATAAAGCCGCCGAGAACGAGTCCCTGCCGGGGATCGAACCCAGACCTCGTTGTTGAAAGGCGAGGGAAGATACGCTTCGCCAACCCGTTCCATCTGCACCGATGGCTGTTTGAAGTCATTTTGCACCCATCCAAGTATAGCTTCATAGCTAAATACGGATTATCACACCAAGTACCAAAGAAGTTTTAGGTCCGTGAGACTCCGTACTCTCCGCTACTTTATCTTTTTGTGTTTGAACTGAAATTATTGAAGGAATTTGATGTAGATAAGGAAATTCCATAAAAGGTTTTTTTGGCTTGAATTATAGATGCGATACCACCCCAAGCCACCTGTCCTAACGATATCGTGGAAGAAGTACCACTTGGTCAAGGGGGTCGGACCATCACCTGGGTTGAGCCACAAGCATTTGATGATTCGGGAATTACGCCAACACTTGTCAGCAGAACACACACACCAGGGCAGTTTTTTCCTGCTGGGCAGTTAGTAACTGTGACCTATGTATGGGTAGATGGTGCTGGTAATGAGGGAGGATGTTCATTTACTGTTTTCATCGTAGAAGGTAAGTTACAATACGCTTTAATCATAATGTATAGTTAATGTTCACAGTTTACAACTCTAATGTATAAATTGTATGTCAATTAATACAGATGTTGTTTTCGAATTTTTGTTTTTTCAGCTCATAATAAGGCAACTTTAATTATTCATTGTTATTTTCTACATCTGGGCCTATTATTACGTGTCATTTTCAGTCATTTACATTCGCTTCACTTGCTCATGTGTTGAAATATCATTTTTTTCAATATTCAATTGATAAAGCTTAAGCATTTTTTAAACCACTTAAAAATCATTTTGGAAAAGTTTCGGTGCGACTGGCGATTCAGCACGCCAGGCAGCAAGCTAGCTATCATAATTAAAGCTAATTTTAGAATCATCTTCCGATTCGGAGTTCGAAAACAATATGAAGTTGACTCAAAATAGGACTAAAAGGTAAAACTACATCGTTGTGTTATGCTGTTTCCAAAGTAATGAAATATTTTGGGATTTTCACCTCTGAAACGCCGGTCCAAAATCATAATGCATGCGGGGGACGGGAAACCCAATATCGAGTTCTTTTTAGGGCTTACTGTGCTCTCAGTGTTAGTTTATCGAGTAGTACACATTCCCAATTATTAACACTTACGTTCTACTAAGGTCTACTAAGATTTCTACTAATTTATTCCATTGTTAGTAAGTCAGAGGATATAGCATTTTATAAAACTATTGCATTGTTATTGAAGACAGGGATATAGATAACTATTAACCTTTGTACTAAACCATTGCATTGTTTTGATTGTGGTAGTTTAAAACACGATTTTGTTCTGAAGAGGAGTTCTTGGTTTATAGTTTGTTGTTGGATAAGAAAGACCTGAAAGGGTCAGAGAGTGATCTACTTAGGGAGCAAATTTGATCTTTTGCATGCTTAGATTTATAAGAAGGTGGAAACTGAACATTGGGCGAGATTTCCTGCAGCCACAATGCGCTATTCCATTAGAAATCTGCACCACCGATGTGGAAAGATTTAGATAAATTAAGCCTTGTATAAAAGCAAGGGGAATATGAGCTAATATGTATTTCAAAAGGAATAATCCCATCCAATCTGTTTAAGATTCCGATTAAGTCTTCCACAAGGGGAGTATTGCTTCGAAATGGAACAGCCCAATAAAACACATCTTTAACATTTTCCATGCTAGAAAAGGTATACACCTATCTGTGTATGTCAAATCCCGGTTATCATCATCACACAATATGTATCTAAACTTTCGGGACCTCTTGAGGAAAACAGTGTGAATTTGACACTAATTTCTGGAATTTTATGGGTATGGGGGAAGATACAAGTTTCATATCCCTTAACTTCAGACTGCAAATTTGATATAGTTCTTTCTATTTACTGCTAGCCCACTTAAAATGTGTACTTTATAAACCGAATAGCATGGGAAGAGTCGGTTGTGCTTAACTTCTAAACATGTTTATCTGGACATGTTTTGTGCTTAAATCCTACACACTAATTTCACTATGCATGTGGACATGCATGGACTGAGAAAGTATCAACTTGTGCCCTGAGTCAATCAATTCATTCTCAAAATGTTCAATAACGATATATATTTTCCGTTTGTTTTAAATGCAGTGGATACTGTACCACCAACTATAATAGGTCCTGATGATATTATCGAAACTACTCCTTGCAATTCCGGCGGCAGAACTATAACATATACTGAACCAACTGCCACAGACAACTCAGGAACCGCCACTCTAGCAAGCAGGACTCATACTTCAGGACAATTCTTCATTACTGGAACAACTACTGTGACGTACAGATTTGTAGATCCATCGGGCAACTCGGCAACTTATTCTTTCGATGTAACTATAACAGAAGGTATGCAACGGTGTATGGCTAACCCCCTAGCAAAAAGTACTGGTTAATGAGAATTCACGTCATCTAAGGCTGGATACCTCAGATAAAAGAACACTGAACTCCCAACCCAGCAATTCCAATCCCATTTCTCATTTTTAGTGCTATAGAGGAATGGTGTTTAAAATTCCTTAGGAGATCATCTTATTTGGTGCTGTTTGTCATCCTGAGCATTTTGACACCTATTTTAAATTAAAATTGCCCCCAAAATAAGATGCCGCCCCATAAAACAACAACAACAATACCATCAAACAAATCACATAAAACAACAACAAATTAAAAAAAAAGGAAATTGAAGAGGGGGCAAAATTTTTAATTTCATGATCAAAAGTTAGTTAAAAAGTGTCATTTGGTAAACATTTCATTTGATTTTGGTGTTTAGCTTAATGTTGTGAGGGTGTTTTCACAGTGAAGATACCTAAAATGTAAAATTGTTTCAACAATTTTATGCTGATTAAAGCCACAATCAGTAATTTTTTCCAAATTCAAAATGCCTATTTTGTCTCTAAATTGCTAGTGTTATGTCATATCAACACCTTATTTTACTGTTCTTTGTGAAAAACACATTTAAAGCATTTTAAAGCTGTCTTGCAGATGCCATTTACGACTGTTTCTAGACCCAAACAAATACGGATCCCGACTTTTGTTTACTAAACAAAGCATAAAAATCATTTCTTGACAAATACGGCGTGTTACGCTTAGCCACTTACAGGAGTCTTTATTACAATTTCTAATACAACGGTGATGAAATCGCTGATAGTGGCTTTAAACTGCATTTTGTAAAATAATAAAAATATATCACTTGCACAAATTCTGGATATTCTATTCTACTCGCCTCGTGATATATTTTTGACTGTTGCACTCATAGGCAGTCAATATTCAATATTATACTATTAATGAAGGTGGAACACTACAATGGTAATAGTTTTGGTAGATTTTTCCATATTGAGGTCATCGAATTCATTATCGATTCGTCATCGTCATTATCATCATCGCCTTCTTCGTCGTCGTCGTCGTAGTAGTAACATTAGTAACCTAAATATTGTATTCAACAATATAATTCATTCTTTTCATTTCGTAGTTGATGCCACACCACCTGTTTGTACCCCACCTAATGACATACAGAGAACTCTCCCTCTGGGTTCTGGTGGAACTGCAATCTTTTGGTCAGAACCAACAGTCACAGATGAATGCAGCACAGTTACTCTGGTTTCCAGCTCACATTCTTCTGGGGATACCTTCAGTACCGGTACAACGCGAGTGACCTATACATATAGAGACCAATCTAACAATATAGTTTCATGTGGTTTCAATGTCGTCATCAACGAAAGTAAGTATGTGATATATTAGTTTTCGAAGAAATTGAAAATACGTAATCGAGTAAGGAAAATAATGAGAAAAACGTACTACCACGTTATAATTTCATACCTGACAACGGCACGATTTTCCTTTCAATTTTTTTCTAGAGAAGAAACAGCAAACTATTTGTGTTCTATATTTTATATCTATCACGTGTATTACTGAACAATTCGACATATTTATAAAAAGGCTATGTTGGATAGCATTTGTACTCAATATAATTAATTATTAATTATTGCACCTTGAAAATTATTCCAGTAACAAAAAATCAAACATGTCAGAACAAAGTTGCCGTCATCCGTTTTTACTTTTTTTCTGTATTAAATGTTAGAACCCTTTAACAATAAAATTTGTCGCGTTTATGAGCTCAGTTTACCACTGTTATTACTATCGGGCATTGCCAACGAGATAAGCACCCTTTCAAATACCAGTTTGCTTTGGAAATCATAGTTCTTTCACGGCGTGCAGAAACGAATCTTAATTTCAGCATTATAATTAATAGTTTTTAAACTTACATTAAGGACGAGAAAAGAATATTAGGAAATTTTGTAGTGTGCATATGTTAAATTGTTTCAAACCAAAAGAAATCTAAACCGTATCGTTAGATATACCTGCGAAAATTGTATTAATTCTTGCCCAGATAATAGCAATTATGGTGATGAAGCGGAGAATCTTTATTGCGATAAAGGTAGTGACGACTATTAATCATTCAAACATTAATTTCGACGTTATTAATATTGATATTGATCTTGAAAAATATGATAAAATGATTTTCAATCCAGAGTAGGTCCAAAGGGTCTTATAGCTGTCCTAATGAAGATGGGTTTGTCTCCCAGCCTACTCTGACATAATTTATTCATGTGTAACCCCAATTGAATGTAAAAAATAACTTATCTTCAAAAGAATGTGACCTGTTTTTAAATGCAAATATCAGAAATTTATCAAAGAATTTTCAAAAAATTGAAACAAAGCATGAAACGATAAAACCATGCTTTACCATAATTGGACTTACTGAACCTCTAAGAACAACCCCATGATACCGTTAAAATACAAATTAAGAAGAGACCTACGCATCGTAAATTCATACTTTAAACCGTGCTTAATTGAAATTGAAAGAAATAGTGATAAAAATATAATTGTAGCTACAATATAGAGCACATTCCTCGATAGATGATTTTATAAACTTCGTTGACCCAATTTTTCATACTGTCAGTTGTGAAAAGCAAGTTAAGTTATATACATAGATCAACGTATGACTATTTGGATATGATGTATTCATATTCATTTATTCCAACTATAAATAAGCCTACCAGAATTACAGAAAGAAGTGCCACTAAAATTGATTACATTGACTAACAATATTGATAGTGTAAATTCTGCAATTCTGGTCACCGACATAAGTGATCATTTACTTACTATTTGTATGTCAACTTCAAAGGTTAAACCCAAGAATGTAAATTAAGAAAGGTATTATTACAAAAGAGTACACAGCGACGATAATAAATGTTATAAAATTTAAGCACATGTGGCAAAAGGTCAAATATGAAGAAGTATTTGATGGATATGATGGTAATTAAGATCATATATCTTTATGAAACATTCACTAATTTTTATGATGAATGTAAAAGTTTAAAGAAACGTAATATTAAAGAATGGGCAGTTCAAAGGCTAAGTACATAAACTCACAAAGCGTTAATATTCTTGATATTCCTAAAGTAATCCATGTAGTTTTGGATAATATTCACCTGGAAAGAGTAACCAATACGAAATTCCTTGGAGCTATCATTGATAAAACCTAATATACAATCAACACATTAGTGCTTTGTCCAAGATAATATCTCGAAATATTGGTGTATTAAATAAAATCAGACATACTCTACCAGATCGTATACTTTATAATCTATATTACACACTTCCGTATATTTCGTGTATATCAATTCTGTATATCAATTACTGTGTTATTATATGGAGGAATGCCTTAAATGTACACTTAAACAAAATATTAAAACTACAAAAATGGGCCTTAAGAACAGTCATTATCGAAGTCAAGAAACCTCACTTTCTCTCGCCATAAAATTTTGATACTTGCAAAATTATGGGCAATTTATGAATAAGCATTGTAACAAACAGTTACCGGAAACTTATTTTGATAGTTGTTTGGTAAAACATTCTGAAATTCATGACTATCAGATGAGAAATTTTCAAAATTATAACATGTCAAAAGAAAAAAAAATCTCAAAAGTCAAATAGAGATACTGCCCACAATCTTAGCCAAAATGTGTTGGAACACGACTACTCTTTTTGCCCCGATTATTTGCCGCATTTCTCTTAAAAAGATATATAGGAAATCATGTCAACTTGGGTTGGGAGGCTTGGAGCATTCTCTATCCATGCACCCCTCCCTATCCCCACCAATCAATGTTGGGTTCTTGTAGGGTGGCGAGAACAAAATTTCAGGATTCAACATTGTCCAGGGGAGAGGGGGGCATTTGAAGTAGGCCTATAAAAGTGTTCCAACACTTTTGGCTAAGATTGCAGTTGTGTGGAATTCTCTACAACCATGTTTGAAACAATCGAGATCTGTAAAACATTTTCGAAACCAATTCAAAGAAACCTCTTGGATGTCATGTATCGTCTTTTGTGTTCTTTAAATAGATGTCCTGTTTCTTGTGTGTTTGTATTGTTTTAAGGGCTTGAGTGCTTTCGGGCCTAATTGGCTTTTTACTCAGGTCCACCATATCACTGTTTTGTATTTTATGATGTGTAGTGAATGGAAATAAAGTTTGTTTGATTGATTGATTGTAGATCCTATATCCCAAGTCATTGCTCTTTGCATTTCTAGGCTGTAGTTAATGCCAGATCTTTCAAAAATAATACTCTTGTCTTCATGCTTTTCGCAGTTGATTCAACTCCACCTGTAGTAACATGCCCTGACGATATCTCGCAGGAAATTGGTCTCAATGTTGGCGGAATCAATGTTCTGTTTGATGAGGCAACAGCAACAGACAACTCAATCGGTTACACTAGTGCTCCTCTCTCCCGTTGCATACCTCCTAACATTTTTACAGTTGGACAAACAATAGTGCACGATACATTTGCTGTATCCTTCTGACCATAGAGCTAGTTTGGCAGCTTTTACTAATAACTGTCGTTGAAGGGTGAGTGTGCTTTCTTCTTCTTTGCGTATTAGTCGGGTGGACATGGTCCAAATTATGCCCTGACCGAAAGTTGAGTATATACACCAATGTTTTTTGCTGAACATGATAATTAGATGTTAGAATCAGAATCGGGCCTCTGCCGGTGCCACCTGGGCATCGCATCCGTGGGCATTTTGAGAAATCCAGATGGCGTCGCCATAATGATAATTATATTATCACCCTAATATTATCACTATGGAGTGTACTAGATATACTATGATCCAATGAACAAGTGTATGGCACTTGACATTAAGTCATACTTCAAATTCAAATGGAAGCCAAATCTAATCAATTTAAAATAGGCCCTATACCAGAATACCTGCGATAACATAACATGAAGTACTTAGAATTTATGTGGTTAGATACAATAATGTCTCTATGATAATTTAAAGTTGTTAACATGACGTCAAATCAATATGGCAGCCAAAAACGTGAATAATCTTCAGAAACACTTGACAACCAATTCTAAATATTACCTTCAAGTCTATTTTTGTGTCAATGAAACCTTAGAAATGTACCTATGATCAAAACCAATTGATACCAGGTAATCCCGATGAAAAAAAATGTTGGTCAATTATAAAATTGAGTGCAATATATGTGAAAAAATGTATTCCTATGGTATTTTGAAAACTTTGCACCATATTGGTTTTATTTCGATTTTGCGTATTTAACAGAAATTGAAATTATGTTTTTTACATTTGGTAAGGATCAAGGTACATTTCTAATGTCTTGGCACATGTTGGTTTTCGATTTGACCGCTGTAATACTTATAAATTTGGTCAGTATTGTTTGAAGATTTTCAAGTTTTTGGCTGCCATATTGATGACCCATGTTACATTTTTAAAAGTATCAGAAATACATTTATGGTCTAACACATACCCTAAGTAGTTCAAGTCTGTTTTTATCGCAGGTTTGCTGTAATAGGCATATTTTTAAAATTATTGATTTGCCTTCCATTTTGAATTGAGTATGACTCAATGTTACCCAGTTTGCCATACACTTGTTCATTGATCAGATAGTATATCTAGTAACTCCATAGTTTTATAATATGGGTTGATATGATCATATCATTAGATGCGACTCCATCTTGATTTTCCCTCAAATGCCCAAGTATGCCCAGGTGGCACCACGGCAGATTCCTTATTCTACACACCCTAATCTATCTTTTCAAGCAAAAAATTGTATATACTCCACGTACGGTCACATGAATGTTCTCTAACCTGACTAGAAGATCGTACTCGCGTGGAGTTTTTTTATAGCTATTAGAAGAGCCACGCGCTCTCTTTAACAGCTTAATTGATATGCGCATGCGCAATAAACAAATTGTGTTGCCTGTCAAGAAGTGTTCGCCGTTGACTCGATTGCTGAGATTACTGACTTTCACCGCCTGCTTTAAGTTGTAAGGCAACAGATATTTGGAATTAATGTAGATGTTATTGGGTACCAACAAATGATTCGGATAAATTTCACACTCCTTGCCCATTTTGTTTTTAAGCAGGACAAAGAAAGGTATTTAAGCAGTGTAATTCTAGGAAAAAGGTGCCCGTAGGTTTCCTGAGATGTGTCACTTGTATTCATAATTAAGTCGGCTAAAGTGGGTCTGTAATAAAGAGATTTCAAATGCGTTTCTACATTCTATAGTTTTAGAAGATATTCACATTTTTGGAGATAGAAATTTCGGTTGAAAGGAGTGTACCGTGAAATTTGATCACAGAATGGAAATTATCGAAAAATTCTTGATTGTTCTGTAGGCAAGCTCGCAGAGGCCTTCCTCCTTAGGTGAGAGATGCGTTAAATATCTTAACTCCTAAAGTGTGACTCCCTATTTTTGATGGATGTAGCATCGTTCATGGCATAAACTTAGCTTAGAGTGTTAGTCTTTTTAATAGATATTCCCCTTTTACAATTGATGGGTTTACGGTGTAACATACACGGCATCAGTGCAATTTTGAGCAAGATTATTTCCAGTATGTATAAGACTGATGTAAAGCGGGCTGGATTCAAACTGATAATCTTTGGAATTACTATAACGGCTCACAATTTTTTTCTCCTTTCTCCATAGTCGATCGAGTACCACCAGTTGTGATTTGTCCGAATGATATCACTGATACGATCGTACTTGGATCATTTGGGACAAACCATTACTTTCGATCAACCCGATGCTTCCGATAATTCAGGAACAGTGACATTAGTTAGCAGAACACATCCAACGGGATCTTTCTTCCAGGTTGGAACTACTGACGTGACTTATGAATACACTGATCCATCTGGGAATAGGGCTAGCTGCACGTTCCAAGTGACAATCATTGAAGGTAAATATAATATACAAAGCCCTATTTATTTGTCTAAATAATTGACATTTGTGTATCATGGACGTTTTAAGTTAAAAAAATACAAACCACAGAAATTTTGTGAGAAGTGGGACCTTTAAATTCAATTTACAAAGCATAGCAAATGTATCTCCAAAATATAATAATAGCAGAGATTTATATAGCGCCTTATGCTATTTGGCCTCTAAGCGCTTTCACAAATGGCCGCTGATCACTGTGGCCCAACCATACCATAAACCATTGAGCATCATTTCAAGGGATACAGCAGATCAGGATCAGCGTTTTCCCTTATCAGCAAACATACATCAAGATAACCATCGCAGCCGGGATCAGCTTCCCAAATGTCGCATGGGTAAATCGGGACAACTAAGCGGTTAATTTCTTGTCCAGGGAAATTACAAGATAGCCGAATCTCACAGGGCTCGAACGCACGCCTATACGCATGGATGAGCACAATACACTGGAGTCGAACGCTTACCTGATTGAGCTATCTTGTCCAAATATTCTCTTACAGAAACCCAAAAAATGTCAGAACGTTGTAATTCTCAACTCGTGATTTGACCTTTAAATTCAATTTACAGTTTGAAAACCTAAAAAAATATATTTCATTTGAAAGCTTAGCAAATGTATTTCTAAAATATTCTCTTACAGAAACCCAAAAAATGTCAGAACGTTGTAATGCAACTCGTGATTTGTCCTCTTATAAATAAATGACTAAAGACTTCGCTAGACAACATTATTGTCATTATGTGTTATGACATGCATTTTTTTAAGTGTGAGAGAGCATGGTCTAGTGGTTGGGGCCCCTTGCCTGTGGCACAAAATTACCAAAATTCCCGGGTTCAAATCTCGGTGGGGACACTTGCAGGGATTTATCCGAGTACTCAATTCTGGATTTTATCCGCATACCAGCTATTGACTAAAAACAGAATACATGGTTCACTTGGAATTGGCTACAGAGAGTCGCAAATGTACATCTGCATCGCAGCCAGTTTCGAATAATAGTAGGGTGAAAGCCCTGACTGTACGTACAAAATCCGTCCCTATCACGGATACCTGCGACCCCGGATCAGCGTACTCAGCTGAATAAATCCTGACACCGCCACAAGCCATTACTAATGACTTGTAGATATGCAAGGAAGATAATTTAGTTGAAACACACACTTCTTTGTGGTAGATATAGTCCTTCACACGGATAGCATGGATTTGAAATTGAAACTAGGCTCATAGCCTTTGCATCTTAATGTGAGCAATATTTTTGTTGTTGTTTGATTTTAATCTAACAACAACAATCAATGTATTTGTGATTGGATGTTCAAATATCGTCTTCAATACTGTAACAAAAAGCTATTGGTACAACTGGAAAAAGCTTTGCTGCTAAATAGTCCATCTAATCTCATTTATTTGTACATGTGCACCGCAGATAAATAGTCAATATTCACAAGATTAATTACAAACGCAGTGGATAGTCTGGTTAAACAATTAAGAACATTCTTAACTTTCTATCTTGGGTGAAAAAGGTTGCTTTTGAATAGGACGGGCACGGTCGTTTTAATCAACGCTGCGCAACCATTCTTGTGAGTAGTACAGTACGGGTGCCTATTCGACCTATGGACGTATAATGCGTGTCAAGCTACAAGACATGGTCTTCTGCGGATTAAAATGAGATAATGCACAGTGACTGTTAGAGTTTCGTTTAAGTTTAAAGACAATACATGACTCTTCTTCAAACCATAAGGCATTTGAACTAGTATACCGAATAGCATGGGAATGTGTCGGATATAAAAATACATTTACAAAATCTGGACTAATTGGTGTTCAAAACCTATACCCTATTTTTATTCATCAACTTGCACCCAATGTCAATAAATTCACTCGATACATTTCAAAAATGATAAGTCTCTCCTGTTTATTTTAAATGCAGTGGATACCATACCACCAGTGATAACAGGTCCTGGAGATATTTTCGAAACCACTCCTTGCAATACCGGCGGCAGAGCTGTAACGTATACTGAACCAACTGCCACAGACAACTCAGGAACCGTCAACCTAGCAAGCAGACTCATAGTCCAGGACAATTCTTCTCTACTGGAACAACTACAGTGACGTACAGATTTGTAGATGGATCAGGCAACTCGGCAACATATTCTTTCGATATAACTATAACAGAAGGTATGCAATGGTATATTCCCTAACTGGAGTACACTGACTAGAATCTACCAGTGGTATTCGTTAATTGAGATCGGCTTCATCTAATGGCTGGATAGCTCAGATGAAACACTTAACTCCACTAATTTTAATCTCGCTATTTATTTTATGTATATAATTTTCTCGTCAAATTCTCTGGTATATAATATTACGACATCACAGAAGGTTTCAAATATGTTCCTCTTGTAGCTAATTTTTCATATAAATCTTTTTGTTCAGAAACAATATCTTATTTTTTAGATATTCATTTTTACAAACATTATGTGTGTTGTGTTCTATGTATACAGTAAGCACTCAAAGATTGACTTTGAGATTTCCCGAGGATGGCCTGCAAAATTTTCTAACAAATCATGTTTCTTGCATATAGGCCAATCCTTGTCCACATGTTAATCACTGTGTAAAATAGCTAAGCTCAAATCGATGTCATCCATAGAAAATCACAACTTTGTAATGAAATTCTGGATTCGCAATTTTTGTTATTATATCCTATGGTACTGCTGTACTATACATAAATGTTTACTGCATCAAAACTAAAAATCCGATTCATCTCAAATGAATACAAAGCAAAAGGTCAAGAGGCCATGCTGTTCTGATAATCGTTAATAATGCCAACTACATTAAAATGACAGGAGGAGATTTTTTAGGATAAAAATTTATCTCAAATTGCACTTGATCGGTTGTAGGCCACCTACCAAGAACGTTTCGAAGGTTTATTGGACAAACAGGCACGGAAGAAAACCGCAAACGTTGTTTTGAACTTGCCTGCTATCGTAATCATCCCTATAGAAAAACCTTGCTTTGATTTTCTGCCGTGCACGACAGAAAATACTAAATCATCATCTTAATCGTAATCGGCTTATTCACTTCAGGTGTGATCAAATAGACCAGTTAACATCCTATGTCACTTCTTTTGTTGCCTGCGAATCCATTCCTGCGAATCGTTATTGCCCATAGTATTAAAACTCTAACAGATACAATTGCCCAGTGTGTAACAGTCAGGCCGACCTATTTCAAGATACCAGGCTCTAACATGTTTACAAAAATTTATGTTAACTGGTCTATACATTGGTAAGCATTCCAAATATGCAAATAACCTGGGTTAGAAAAAAAATGAGGGCGCTTCTCTCTGGAAATGTCCTGGAGTTATTATTGTAAACTATAACAACTCCAATAAAGTAAAGTATTTTTGTTTTATATGTTGATGGTCCAACAATGCAAGAAAGTAGAGGTTAATAGAATAGTTTATCTTTATTAACAAATGTGGAAGAGTAAAGTGATAAACCGATTTCTGATGTGAAAGTTTATATCATAGTCCTCTTGGAGCCATATTTCGCGGCTTTCATGGCATAGAAAAGGAATAGAACGTAAAGTAGTCCCTCGACTGTGCGTTCTTTCTGTAAAGTTTCATTCTGTCAACTTCCGGTCAAAACGGTCAAAACAATTTGCTCGTTCTGCCACATACTTTCACCAATTTTGTCAGGACGTGGATACAAATATCAATGACCATAAACGCATATGTGACCTAACTTGGGGTCAAAGGTCGAAGGGGGAAAAAGAAGTTGCTTTCACCAAAAATGCTACTGCTCGTACAGATTGTGTTGCATGGTAACATGTCTCATGCATATGAAGCAGCTCGGGGCCCTTCATCAAAGTTATGGTCAGCATGGCGGTCAAAGGTCATTAAGGGGCCATATCAGGCCTGTGTTTAAACTATCTGAATAGATTGATGCTACTTGCACTTATGCATGCTATAAAATCCATACAAGTCATTGGAGGTCGTTAAGGGCATGCAGGTCCACTAATTGGTCAAAGCTTAAATCTTAAAATGCTCCGATTGAGCTGAAATTGGACTGAAATGACACTTACGACATTCTTAAACATGTTGAATTTTTTCGAAAACAAAGGTCGTTAAAGGGGTCAAAGGTGAAATTTTGAAAGTGCCCCGATTGAGCTGAAATTTTAAATGATCCCCATGACATTCTAAACATGTTTAAAATATTTTTGAGAACGAAGGTCGTTATGGGGCCAAAGGTTATATTTTCAATATGTTTTGATTGAGCTGAAATTTGACTGAAATGATCCTTGACATTCTAAACATGTGTATAATATTTTAAGATCAAAGATAGTTCAAATTTTCAAAATGCGCCGATTGAGCTGCTATTTGACTGAAATGATCCATATGACATGCTAAACATAATTTTGAGATCATTGAAGGTCGTTAAGGGTTCCTTACGGGTCAAAAGTCAAATGTTCAAAATGCTCTGATTGAACTGAAATGGCTTTTGCTTCGAAAGAGAGATGCTGTGTACACTGGTCCGTCCCCTTTACCTTTCTTAAAGACTAAAAGCATTTAAAGCATTTACTAATCATCATCATCAGCATCAGCATATTCATCATTATCATTATAATCACCATCATAATTGTCGATATATTATTTTCAATCGTCTTACCATGTTTTTGCCAAAAATATGAACATCATCATCCACTCTTTTCATTTCGTAGTTGATGCCACACCACCTGTTTGTAACCCACCTAATGACATACAGAGAACTATCCCTTTGGGTACTGGTGGAACTACAATCTTTTGGTCAGAACCAACAGTCACAGATGAATGCAGCACAGTTACTCTGGTTTCCAGCTCACATTCTTCTGGGGATACCTTCAATACCGGTACAACGCGAGTGACCTATACATATAGAGACCAATCTAACAATATAGTGTCGTGTGGTTTTAATGTCGTCATCGGCGAAGGTAAGTATTTCATATATTAGTTTTCGATCAAATTGAGAATATTTAATAGGTTAAGCAATTGTAGGAAACTAATTACCAAGAGTTAACAAATGATTATAAATGTACGTGACAGCCTGGGCACGATTTGCCCTTTGTAAAAGAAGAAACACCCCGAAAATCAGCAAAATATTTGTATTTTATAGGCCCTAGTTTATATACAGGCTGTCCCCAAAATATCTTAATACTAGGGACAAAGGCATTTTGTTAAAGCCACTATCAGCGGTTTCTTCAAAATGTAAACAAATCACGCCCATATTTTTCATCAAAGCCCATTTTTTGCACGGTTGTATTGGAAAGGGTTGTAGAAAGACCCCTGTAAGTGGCTAAGCTTAAATTTGTCAAGAAATGAAAACTTTTATGCATTTTTTTCTAATAAAAGACGGGATCCGACTTTTAGTAGTAAACAAAAGAGTCGTAAATGGCATCTTCAAGACCGGTTTAAAATGCCTTAGTGTCTGTTTTTCACAAAGAAGAGTAATATAAGGTGTTGATATGACCTAACACTAGCAATTTAGACACAAAATGGTCATTTTGAGTTTGGAAAAAAAGACTGATAGTGGCTTTAAAAAGAAAAGTACATAATTGTTCTTTGTTTGGTATTCCTTTCAAGCCAATAAAATAAGATTTAATTTGCTATTCATTTCATTCTAATCCGATCTGTAGAACAAAAGATATGCTTCATCAAAAATAAGAGTTCAAAATCAACTTGGTCCGATTTCTGCCTTAAGCATGACGCAACATGAGCTAACATGAATACACTTGATTTCTATTCAAGAAAGACTTCAAGATTCCTGTTACGGTTTTACAGCTTTTTACCAAGCGCGCGCAACGGCTCTTCTAACAAGAGAGATGTTGGCTTGAGTTCTTGCCATTCTGAGCTGTTATGGTCTGCTGGGCCTGCTAATGTTGCCGTCTTTATTTCCAATTCCGCCTGCTTCACTTCACTAGTCCATGTAGGCAGGTCTTTTTCCATTTTGTTTGCTTGTTTTTTTTCTGTCTACAGAATCAGAGGTTTCAATATGGAAGCTTCTGATTGTTTATGTTTGGTTTGGTTTTAGCATTCAGTGTAATTTAGAAAACTGATAAGGCTATTAATGATCCAAATGAAAGTAAACTGACTGAGTAATATTTGAAAAAACACCATAATCATAAAGACAATGAATGTTCACACTTTATTGAGCAGACCATCTTACAAATGTAACCAATGTAAATCGAACCAATCCGATTTTGCACTCTCCTTTTTGATGAAGCATATCTTTCGTTCTACATACCGGATGGAATGAAATACACGGCAAATAAAAGCCTTTAAATGGCTTTAAGACCAAACCAAACAAAGACCCATATGTACGTTAGTTTTTAACAAAATGCCTTTGTCCCTGAGTGTTAACATTTTTTTAATTTTAGGGACAGCCTGATATCACGTGTATTCTTGAACAATTCGACATATTTTGTAGAAAGATATATGTTGGATAATTTGAAATATTTTCCACTTTGCTAAATAACAAAAAAAAAATCAAATTCATTATTACACAGTTTTACCAATCTTATAAATATTGTTCAAAGCCACCTAGATAAGCATACCAGTTTAATTTTGAAATGAAATTTTCAATAGTAGCATGGTGTGAAGAATCGAATTTCTACTTTTAAACCTCATTTTGCAATGTCATATTGCCATATCTGCATTATAAATTTCTAGTTTTAAAGAAAACAATATGAGGAAATGTGGTAGTGTGCATATATTGTTTTTTCAACAAGATCCAATTCCCCGAGTCATTGCCATTTTCATTTGTTTACTATAGTTAATGTCTTTTAAAAATAATACTCTTGTCTTCATGCTTTTCGCAGTTGATACAACTCCACCTGTAGTAACATGCCCTGACGATATCTCGCAGGAAATTGGTCTCAATGTTGGCGGAATCAATGTTCTGTTTGATGAGGCAACAGCAACAGACAACTCAGGATCGGTTACACTAGTCTCCCGGTCACACGCTCCTAACCAGTTTTTTACAGTTGGACAAACAATAGTCACATATACATTTGCTGATCCTTCTGACAATAGAGCTAGTTGCAGCTTTACTGTAACTGTTGTTGAAGGTGAGTGTGCTTTCTGGGTATCAGTTACATGAGCTGTTAAAATTGTACATTGATAAATAAGAAACAAAAGTATGGATATGGCGAGTGAAACATCAGTTGTCATGTCTATAGGTGCGCAAGACAGGTATACTTGAATTATTGCAGATGTTTGGATACCAAAAAATCAGTGTGGAAAATGTCATTTTTGCCGTATTTTTTTAGAACGAAATAAAAGGTTAAAAGAGGAAGACAGAAGTAATGAGCTACTTATTTTGTATATATAATTCAGGAAGGTAATATACAATTTTAAGTTTGTGAAAAAGTAAATGCACGTTTTGTAAAACATTGTTAATGTTGTTTTTGCCTGAGTTATGCCGCTTGTATTCATTATTAAAAAGATTTTATATGCAATTTTTAAGGAGATATTCACAGTTTTTTAGATATAAATTTCTGTTGAAAAAAGAGTACCGTGAATTTTGATCACAGAATAGAAAAATACAGAAAACATTCTTGATTAATCTGTAGACAGCTCCCGGAGGCCTTCCTCCTAAGGTGTGGGATGTGACACGTTTCCCTTTATTTTTTGCGGATGTACTAAACATATGAATAGGCACCGTTCTTTTTTATAAGCATGTTTAGAGTGGGTCTCTTTATAAATGAGATAAGTATGGGTTCTTAGCATAACACACACGACATCATTGCAAGTTGGAGCAAGATTGTTATTAATCTTTCGAGTATGTAAAATACGAATGTAAACCGGGTTAGATTCAAACTGATAATCTTTAAAATTGCTATACTCGATTCATCTGATATGTGACCCCGTACCATTCTTGCGGAGGTGAAAAAATCTATGAGGCGCAGGGGCTTCTGTTAATCATGTTATTGTGAGCAATGTTAAGGCCTGAAATACACTATAGTGCGTTTCCATACATGAATGAAATTGTATTTAGTGGCAGGTGAGTGAGTTAAATGACCAGAATGTCCTCCAAGCTAATCCGGTGTGGCACTTACATTTGAATTCTTTCATTTTCCCTCGCTGACTTATTGGAATAGGTCCAAAACTCCAGGGGGACGAACGTATCAACACGAATCGAGTATAGTATTAGAAAGGCTAGTAATTTGGTTTCTTTTGGATTATTTCCAGTATAGATTCAAACTGATAAATTTTGGAATTACTATAACGGCTTACAATTTTTTCTCCTTTCTCCATAGTCGATCGAATACCACCAGTTGTAACTTGTCCGAATGATATCAGCGATACGATCGCACTTGGATCATTTGGGACAACCATTACTTTCGATCAACCCGATGCTTCCGATAATTCAGGAACAGTGACATTAGTTAGCAGAACGCATCCATCGGGATCTTTCTTCCAGGTTGGAACTACTGAAGTGACTTATGAATACACTGATCCATCTGGGAATAGGGCTAGCTGCACGTTCCGAGTGACAATCATTGAAGGTAAGGATATAGAAATCCTATTTATTTGGTTCATCCTCTATGTAAGACCTCATGAAATTAGCCTAGCATGAAATCTTCTAGAAGAGGATCAAAGGATTACAAGGATTGTACAGCTTTATTCCGTAAAAGAGTCTTTACTCTAGTCTAACTCATGAATATCTCACACCAAGATAAGACCATTTATTTTCCAGTTTATTTTTCTAAAGAAATCATGGGTATTAGTAATGCATGTAGTTGAAACATACATACTCTCTGCGCCCGGTAGATTAAAGGGCCATGGCCCGATCGCTAATAGCCTCCTCCCCTAAACCCTAGATTTTTCCGGAAGTGGTCAAAAATTTGGTATCAAAAGAAAGCTACTATTTTTTAGTCACTCTGTGAAATCTTAAGGCTGAAGGACTTTTGGTATTGAAGTTATGAGCAAAAATGTACTCTATTTTGGTTGACCAATATTGATTTTACACAGTACCTTATGGGGCTTACAAAATCACGTTTCTAGCTCTCACATCAAAACGGATTGAAATATCAACGAAAAAATTTGCAGATGGAATTTGGACATGTTGGAGCAGATGGGGCGAAGGCCATTCTATCAAGATGAAACTTTATACACTTAATGGGTAATATGGATTGCAAATCGAATGGCCATTCTTTTTAAGATTTAGTATGCTCAGGAGGAAATATGGATTCCTTTTTATATCATGAATAAAAGTATATCAAGATAAACGAAAATGAGATATTGCTAGGTAAGATAGATTCAAATACTAAATTATATAAGACAGATGTTGGCGATAAATTGTATGACGATAGAATATTCTTATACGATTTACTGTTTGATAAGCTAGATAGAGATTATGAAATACGCAATGAGAATTATGTCAACTACATTTTGATGCCACGTTTTCTTAGTTAGTTAGACCAAAGTTTTAAATCGGTTTTATCCCCGTAAACGAGGGTGGCCGGATTCACCTCACACTCAGCAATACTGCTGTGTGAGGATTTATTGGAGCAAAAGATAATTTAATAACCAAAGACTTTAAAACACCCAAGATTGACAACGGTTTATGAAAAAAATATGCAGTTGGGGAAGTTGCGAATCCGGCCAAGCACACATGAGGTTTTTCAACACTATCGTACGCTGGCCATCTCCAGGGAAAGATTAATAAATATACACACTTGCAAGATATATTACCCCATCCATGCCAGTAACAAAAATACCAAAATACGAATTTAAGTCATTCAATTCTTACGCCACATTGTCAATAACGATATATATTCCCCGTTTATTTGAAATGCAGTGGATACTACACCACCAGTTATAACAGGTCCTGGAGATATTGACGAAACCACTCTTTGTAATACCGGCGGCAGAACTGTAACATATACTGAACCATCTGCCACAGACAACTCACGAACCGCCACCCTAGCAAGCAGGACTCATAGTCCAGGACAATTTTTCACTATTGGAACAACTACAGTGACGTACAGATTTGTAGATCCTTCGGGCAACTCGGCATCGTATTCTTTCGATGTAACTGTAAGAGAAGGTATGTAAAAGTGATTGTAAATGGGAATCGGCCTGATCGTATGGCTGGACACCTTATACGGAAGAGCACAGTCCGGCCATGTAGTTTCCCTGTCTGTTTCCCCATAATGTTAAAACTTTACAGAATGTGTGAAACGCATTTCTCTTACAGTCAAACCACTGCAGAAACGTCAGTGTTTTGCTTGTCCTGTGGAATATTTTTACGAAGGCACATGTTGCTGCAAATTTGTAAAAAAATGTTAGATTTGTAAGAAATAAGCAACAGATCAAACAAAACACTGATGTCATCGCATTACACACACACACCCGCACACACACACACGCGCGCGCACGCGCACGCACGCACACACACACACACACACACACATCACAGGTGTATCTCTTATGAATTCTGGCTAAAGACTGATTCAAATTAGGCCAACTACCATCTTCTTTATTTTAAAGTTCTGAATCAACCAATCAGAACTCAATCGGATGATTTGCTTTATCCAATAAGAATTTAACATTAACCTCTTTAAGGATGTGTTTGTAATGTTACACCATGAACTATTAAGTGACCATCCCATCACATGTGCACACATGAACTGGTCAGTGTGCACACATGTTTATTAATCTGCCTAATAATTCAGTCCCAATCCTTGTTTCTAAGGAGAGTTTATTTAATATAAAATTACAAACACGTAAGTTTTGCCTGGTATGATATATTTTCTCTTTTAATGTGAGAATAAGCATAACATCATAAGTTTCATAACCCTATAGGCCTAGGTAATATTAGAGAACATACATTATTGATATTACAAATTGTGCTGTCGTACGCATCAAAAAAGCTCAGAAAGCCACGCGGGAAAGCCAGTAATTCCAGTCTACTTTATATTATCGACAGGGTAAAGTTTTAAATATTCATATTGGAATAAATACCCGTTGTGTAGCAATACCCATTTTGTAGCAAACAAGACATAGGGTAAAGTGGGGTAATAATTATGGACCCCTTAAGCAAGATCGTAATTTCCAAGAATTGTATTTTATTCTTTAATGACTTTTCATTACCAATTGGAAGCTCGGGTTCATGGGTAGGTACAGACCAAAATATATTCATTCATCTCTAACCAAATAAAAGATATAGGCTTTCAAACTTTTTTTGCAAAGGGTCCATATTACCCCATGCGTCGGCAATATGGACCACCCTGTTATTTTCAATAGGGCGGGGCAATATGGACCTCATATGGTCCATATTGCCCCGTCCCATAAATGTTCTACATGGTAATATAGGGTGTCCATATTACCCCCAGATCACACATACATTAATTGTCCAGCCGTTTTTTTAATTAGATGTAAGCTAGGATTCTGATTCATGAACTGATACATGGGGAATGGCAGTACCTTATGTTGCCATGGTAACAACCTCCAGACCGAGGCTCACGATAAAATGGGGATGTTTTAAAGCATCACTGACATAAAGAAGAAAACGTGTTGAAATTTTTAATTTAAAATATTTCTTATAACTTTAAGGACACTACCTCCGTTAATAACTGAATTTCAGTTGTCAAATGATGTTCTTTCAAGTAGCAATAGGAGGAACACTCCTACCATCCCCAGTTAAAAGTTACAAGGGGGGTCCATAATGCCCCGGGGGTCCATATTACCCCGCTTTACCCTATCAACAAAATGCTGCATTCCCGTGCTATATGCTACTGATGCGTGGACCCCGGGCCGGGTGTGGACACACATAGGCGGATTTAGGGGGGTTTGCAGAGCAAAGGGCTCCGGGCGCCTAGATGTAGAAAAATGCCTTTTGCCGCACAGGGCGCCGGGCGCCCTGTATATCTAGGAAAATGACCTTTTGTGATTGTGGGCGCCCTTGCCGACACAATTTGTACAATTTTCCGGCTCGCTGCGCTCGCCGGGTAGACCCAATTGTTTCACTCGGTTTGAAATTCTGTAGATCAGGGGGGTTTGGTGCTCTGGTGCTTTAAAAAATATAGGCGTCGGCACTCCCCTCCCCCGCTCTTCAGAATTTCGAACCAAGTGAAAAAAAAATTGGGTCTACCCGGTGAGCCGGAAAATTTTAAAAGCAAAGAGTGACTGGCGCCCCCTATTGAGAATTCCTGGATCCGCTCCTGACTCAAACAGGTGATCACTATTGAACCTTATGTGTCAATGAATTTTCAGTATATCAATGTAATGTTAACATGCAAAGTAGGATCTTCTATAATAACTAAGAATCTACGGTTTTATTAATATAAGCTTTGACAGGTAGCAGACATTGATTTTACATTGTTTTTTTTCATATAATTTTTTGTTTTGTTCAGAAACAACATTTTATTTTTCAGATATTGATAAATTTTGTTGCAATGCATATGTATCATACCCCTAACGTCCCTGGAGGAAAATCTGACGATTACCGCAAAAAAAGAGAAAAACTAGCATTATCTAGGGCAATTTCCACCTAAAACAAGGCAGGGGTCCGCTCCGTGATTTTTTTAAAGCTGTTGCTAAAATTATGCTAAAATAATAACAAAGATACTTTTAAAAATAATAACAATAATATCGACATTTGTATTACCGAGGGTCGCAAGTTCCTGAAACTTGGTGGATGGGTGCCCCTTGACCTTTTGAAGACCGAGTTTGTATTGGTTAGTGGATCAAAGGTCATCACGGGGTCATTCAAGGTCAAAAGAGGTCAAATGGACCGCGTCTATTTTCTCGGAGACTGAGGGTCGCACATTCCTGAAACTTGGTGGGTGGGTGTCCTTGACATTCCAAAGACCGAGTTTGTATTGGTTAGTGGATCAAAGGTCATCAGGGGTCATTCAAGGTAAAATGGAGGTCAAATGGGGTAAACGTTGGTGTATGGACATGAAACCTGGAGGGTTGGGTCGATTGTTGATGCCGAAAATTTTAAAGGTCACGAAAAGGTCATTAGGGGTCATTCAAGGTCAAAGAAGGTCAAAGTCTATTTTTTCAGAGACCGAGGGGTCGCACGTTCCTGTAACTTGGTAGGTGGGTGCCCCTTGAACTTCCGAAAACTGAGTTTGTATTGGTTAGTGGATCAAAGGTCATTAGTAGTCAATCAAGGTCAAAGGAACCGCGAAACCCGAGGGTCATTCAAGTCAGGTGATCGCGAAACCAGCTGATCGCGAAACCAGGCGACCGCCTAGTTATCATTATTATTACGGTACGATGCAGTCAGGAAATCGTCCAAATCATTTCGCTTCACCGTGACCGACAGCCTGCATAGGGTAAAATCCTACCAGCACTGATATTGTAATATTCACCTTTGGTGCTACTTGAACAAATGTAAAATATCTTATAATTCTGAACGTGAAATATACATTATAACAAATATTTTCAGTATAAAATGTAATTTCAGAGTCCAGAGTTAGTAAATGATGGCAGAATAACAGTCATTATTTAATTTAAAAAAATATCAAATATGCTGTTATACTATTTCCTTCTGAGAGTCTGGATGCATCTTCAAACTACCAGTAAATCAATTTTACGGATTAAAAAAAAACAGTCTTGGTAATACTTTTATGTTATTAAACCGTCAATGACCCCGCATTAATTTACTTCAAATACATCACTGTGTGGAAAGAAGTGAGCAGATATACTTGTGAACTTCCAGTTATGATGAAATTGTTACATTTGTATGCATTTTGGCAATTTGTTTTCAGTTGACCCTGAACCACCAGTCTGTACACCACCCAATGATATTACCCAAACTATCCCTCTTGGAACCGGTGGTACCACTGTCACCTGGACGGAACCTAGGGCGACAGACAACTGTGGCGTACCAACACTGCAAAGCAGGTCACACGCACCAGGCGATTTCTTCAACACTGGTTCAACTCGTGTGAACTATGTGTTTATTGATGCTTCAGGAAATAGAGTTTCATGTGGCTTCAATGTTAACATCATAGAAGGTAAATGTCTATCATAATTGAACATTGTCATCTTTATTAAAGGTAGGTGACTCGATCATAGTCCGATTTTTCATTTGTTTTCTCCCTTATATATCACCAAACATCTGATTACAAATCATCCGCCTTTAAAGCACAGTTTACATTATTCTCTTTAAAACACACTTCACTATTAAATACATATCATTTAATTTTTTAGTTTATTTAAACATCTTCATTTAAATTTTGCGTTTAGTTGACAGTATTCCACCAGTGTGCACATGTGGTGATGACGTTCAACAGACAATTCCCTTGAATGCTGGAGGAGCTAATGTTGTGTTTACTGAGTGCACAGCAACAGATAATTCAGGATCAGTTACTCTGGTTCAAAGATCACATTCACCAGGTCAACGTTTCACAACTGGGTCAACTCGAGTAGAATATGTGTTTTTAGATCCTTCCGATAACCGTGTTACCTGTGGCCTTAATGTTGTTGTCATATAATGTTTGTAAACAGTTACTTCAATTTTTCTTTGTAAAATATCTGTAATTACTTCATTTTAAAACCTTACATGTAATATAATAATACTTGTTCCTGGGGCAATATTCCATTATTTTCTTGATTTTGACTAAGCGATTTCAATACCTACATTCATATATCCATGCCTGATTCAAAATCGGTATATTGACAATTTTGTTGCCATACTAACCATGCTAGGCCTGTGCATGGGCAAACACAATTTCAAAACGGTTAAAACAAAAAAAAAAAATTTTCAATTACTGTCACATAGAATTTCCCTTTGAACTTTTGAGGATTTTTTCTGTTGATAGCTATCACAACATACGGTACATGCTATATGTCCGGTATCTGAAATAGAGGACCATTTTCAGCTTTGGAAAGTATTTCTTGCTTTTTTAATTGAATGATTTTTTTTGGGGGGTGTTGTTGTTTATAAGGTCTGTTGACCCAATTTGTTTCAACAAACTGTCAGCCGTGGAAAAAGAAATAAGTTATAATCATGGGTGACTTTAATATATATATTCTAAAAGACTATTGGACATGATGTATTTCATATTTTATCCCACTATTAATAAGCCTACTAGAATTACAAAAGACGTGCAACTATCATTGACACATATTGACTAACAATCTTGATAGCTTAACTTCTGCAATTCTGGTCCCCGACATCAGTGATCATTTTGCAATATTTTCATGTTCCAATTCAAAGGTTAAATCTACACAATGTAAAAAAAGAAAGATATTATTACAACGAATACACAGGATGATAATGTTACAAATTTAAACAAATCCTACAAAAGGTCAAGTGGTAAGAATTTATTGATGGATGCGATGCTAATCAAGATTATAATTCTTTTTTTAAGACATTCAATAATTTGTATGATGAATGTTACCTTTAAAGAATGTAATCTTAAGAAGGCAGTTCAGTCACATGGATCCGAAAGGTCTCTTGAAAAGTACTAGCATCAAAAGTAATTGTATAAATATTACTTGCAAGTCCACATGAATAAACGTTTGCAAAATTTAAAACCTACCGGAATAAGTTCAATAATTTGATTCGTAAATCAAAATGTGAGTACTATTATAATAAAATTTCAGTCTTTGCGGAACAGTATGCAGAAAAACCTGGAAAACAATCAATGCTATTATTGGACGTATAAAACCAATCGCAACAAACCCTAAATTAAGATGGACCACTGTGAAACATAACTGACCCAACATGCATCTCACTGAATCAATATTTTTTTGTCAATATTGGTCCCACACTGGCTACAAAAATCCAACATTTCTGCAAAATTACTTTGATTATCTGGGTGATCCATATCAAAATGTGCCACTTGCAACCAATTGTGGAAGAGGATATATCATCAAAATTGTAGAAATCAATCCAAACAAGACCCCTGGTCACGATGGCCATTGGAAATAATTGTTAAGAAAGTAATTAAGAAATTAGCCAGCTCTTACCGTGGTAGTTTAACCACTTCCATATCAACAGGTAATAAGTAGCATAGGAACTAAAAATGGCAAAAGTAAGTGCCAATTCATAAAAAGAAGGCCGTTATGTGTTCTCCATTACGTCCTGTCTCTGTCTACCTAGTTTCTCTGAATACAGAAAGATTGGTTTTCAACAGATGTATGTTTCATATTGATAAAAATAATATACTTATAAAAAAATTTGCTTCCGCCCACACATTGAACTTACATGGCAGTGTGTTGAACTGGTGGATCAAAGTTTGTAATTCAGTAGAGAATATGAACATACATTGAGTATCTTTTTAGATCTATCGAAGGTTCGGATCTATTGATCACGATATATTATTGTTACAAATTAAATTTATGGCTTCAGAGGTGTAGTTTTAGAATGGTGTCAAAATTATTTAGCCAAAAGAAAGCAGTATTTCATATCCCTCCGCAAATCTGATTTCAAACAGATTTCATGGAGTCCCGCAGGGATCCATCCTGGGTCTTCTGTTGTTCATACTCTATGTGAATTACGAACCAGTAACTTAACATTATTAGATTTTATCCTATTTGCCTATGACACTACAATTTTTGTATTCTCACCCAGAACTTGATACCAAAATAACCTGATAAATAAAGAACTCGAAGAAGTCACTAACTGGTTTAATGGGAAACAAATTATCCGTCAATGCCAGTAAAAACAAATTATATTAGATTAAGAACTCCCCATAGTACTTCACATTATGTAGATTTAAAGAGTGCTAACAAGGCTAAAGACCCAAATTCACAAGTGATAATGTAATCCTTATTCGCTCTAATTTTGATGTAGTTTTGGACAATATTCACCTTGAAAGAGTAACCAATACAAAATTTCTTGGAGTTATCATCGATGGAAAACATGAAACAACCATCAGTGCTTTGTCCAAAATAATAGTCGATATTGGTGTATTACAATAAGATCAAACCTTCTGTACACATGATCGTATACTTTATCTCTGTACTGTACACTACTATGTCAGATATCAGTTATTGTATTCTTATATGGGGGAATGCCAAATTATCCTTAAATACAAAATTTCAAACTACAAAAATGGGTTTTTAAGAACTTTCAAAGTCCATTATCGAAGTCCCTCCAACCCCCTTTTCGCTCGCTATAGGCGGTATTGAATGTCTTTGATACTTGCAGACCTAATATGGGCAACTTTATGTATAAGCATTGTAATAAACAGTTATAATAACTTGTGATAGTTTTTTGAAATTCTGAAATTCATGACTCCATACGAGAAATGCTCAACATTATAACATGTCCAAGCAAAAAAATCTTTTTCTCAAAGTCATTAGAAATTCTGGTCCAGCTTTATGGGATCGCTACAACCTGTTGACAATCGAAATCTGTAAACATTTTCGAACCAATTAAAAGAAACTTATCTCTCAATCAATAATTGATAATCTTGGGAGCATGTCCGCTTGTGGTGTCCCTGTTTCAGTTTCTTGTTCTTTGGAATAAATGTCCTGTTTTCTTGTGTGTTCTGTTATAAGGGATTGAGTGCCGTCGGGCCTAATTGGCCTTTTACTCTTCTCCTCCATATCACTGTTTTGCTTTTTATAATGTGTAGTGAAATGGAAATAAAGTTGATTGATTGATTGAAAGGGTCAATGAACTTAAGAGAGAGGGTCTTAAAAAAACACTGAGACATTCTGGAGGAAACCAAATTCTCCGATTTTTTTCAATGATTGGAATGGGAGCCGATCATAAGAGCTGTTTACTGAATAACCTAAAAATAAAGGGGTGTTATGTACATGAATGATGTAATTGTTTTGCAGTTTTAATGTGTAGTATTAATACAAATTTACTTAAAAAAACCGTTTGGTTACAAATGCTCAATTACTTTGTTAATTAGACTTTTAAAATCATTTTTGTTAAATATAACAGGGTGAGGAAATAAAGAAATACAAAATGTTTTTGCATTCCATTAAAGTGAGCCTCATTTAGAGGTGTAAAGAAGATTTCACATATCAGGTGTTCCAAAAAAATTGAATGAAATTTTGCAATGAATCGTTTTATCCTATATACAGCTTTCACGTTTTACACTTTTACTGAGGAGTACAACCTATGGGATTATTTCTCTTAAGTTGGAGTCCGCATTATTGGTCATGAAATAGTGAAGATTAAAGTGGGCCACGAGATATTCAATTGCCAATCCCTACTTGCTTCATATGAAGTGGTTTCATAGATTAGGCCTCAATATAGATTTCTTACTTTGTATTATGGCTTACAAAGATTTCTTATAAAAGTGGAAACAAAAGGGCCAGTCTTAAAAAAGGAACACCGTTTGATAAAAAATGGAATTAATGGTATTGCAATTTTCTTTACAATATCAGGTTAACAATCCTTCCAAGTTTCCTGCATGATATTTTAAACAACATGTTCAACGTAAACACCCTCATTTGCATAGGTGAACGTGCTTAATATTTTTTGGCAAAAATGTGAGATTATTACATCGTTTTGCTTCTTTAGTTTTATATTGAATAGCTATTCATTTTTGTTTGAAATATTGCCTAAAGTATTGTGTGGGCTTAAATTTTTTAACTATGTTGAAAAATGACAAATTTATAGGAAATAGGCAAGTAATTAACAGAGACTTTCAATTGACTTTTGTATGTCACACACGTGACCAAAATGACAAAGAAGTTTTTATTACTAGAAAACCAGTCCCAGTGATGTTCATATTTCATGTCAAAAGCCAGTTTGTGTGTACATTCCCTTCCACAAAATAAATGGTTTAGATCATTCTTCTTTCAAGAGTTATTGATTTGCTAATTACTGTCACACACATCACCAGCACCCACCATTTTTGTTTTTGAAGGACATAAATCTCAAGTCATATTGAAGAAGGTAGCAGTGTTAACTTTTATTATTAGTTAAAATAGGAATTATGATCAGTTTAAACAAGAAAACAACAATTTTAATAAAGACTGGTTTAAACCCAATTTCCATGTGTCTTTGAAAGTTTGAGGTGAAGGTGCCAAATTTAGCAGACTTGCACTATTTCAACACAGGAAATCTGCATAATAGCATTGTTCTTTGCAGGTTATTAGTGTTGTCATTATGATAAAAGTATTTGAAATAGTTGAGAATATAGAAATACACAAGATTTATTACAACTTTATTTTGGTGCACATTAACAACTACGTTTAATTACCAACATTGTTTTAATGACAAAGTACCATTGTCTTTCTGAAATAACTATAAGAATGTGAGTACTTAAATAATCACAGAAATTTACAACTGAATTTTGAATTCTAAAAACCCTTTCTTGTCTGAGGTCACAAACGTGACCGAACTTTATTTTGCCCTCATGACAAAATGACCAATCTGGCAAAAGTGGAATCATTATGTTTGGTTAGGTTTGGACTAAATGTTATTTATTTTACCCAAAAGTATTAACAGATTGGTAAAGTCGGCAAAACAGCATTGGTTGAAAATCAAAATTTACCCTTTTTAGGTCACAAACGTGACCGAAGAATGGCCCAAAAGGCAACCCTGATTTTGTTTTTATTTCAATATAAAACATAGAAGGAATTCAATATTTTTTAATTTTTCAAAATTACTGTTTAATGAGGATCCGTATAAAACATGAAGTCATGCGTTATGTAGGAATGCGTTTTATGTCAATGTTATTCTATTTTAAAGTAAAATATGATTTTTTAAATTGGTAATGTGATGTTTTTCGATTTGCTTTTAAAAAGAAATTAGTGATATTATTTTCCCATCCACTTTTGAAAATGGCACTGTCATTGGTCTCGGTGTCAGATAGCAAAGTGTTGGTTTGCATTATCTGTGTAAGTATTCAATAAGCCCTAACAACTTGAATTGCAGACATAGAGAGAGTTACTTATAAGGCGATTTTGTCACCCAAAGCCTCTCTAGAATAACCTACAAAAGTTTACACGTTTGAATTATTTGGACCCTTGTAATTATTGTCAGATTCGGTTGTTTCTTAAAAGAAATTCAGAGACGGACATAAATCACAAAAAAGTGGCTTGTGACACTGTGATACAAACATTTGCTTATCACACAAAAACGCACAATCAGAATCAACTGAAATTTTGGGAATGAGCTTTTCTCAAGGATGTCTAGTGAACCATAAACAACCCAGAAGACGGTACGATGACGAAATGCTCAAAATTTGCTCGAAATGCAAAAAAATGCTCGAAATGCAAAATTTAACAAACATTCGTTTGTTAAATTTACAGTTGACAACCACCGGTATGTATTCCATCCAACGACATAAGTGAAACCATCCCGCTCGGAACATTCGGTACTTCAATTTCTAAAAGAAAGTCAGAGACAGACATAAATTATAGAAAAGTGGTTTGTGACACTGTAATAAAAACATTTATCTTCACACTAAAACGCACGATCAGAATCAATCTCAAAGAACTATTAGCAACCCAGAAGATGTTACAATGATAAAATGCAACTTTAATATCCGTTTGTTAAATTTGCAGTTGATTCCATACCACCGGTATGTATTCCATCCAACGACGTAAGTGAAACCATCCCACTCGGATCATTCGGTACTCAAGTTACTTATCCGGAACCACAAGCCAATGATAACTCTGGTACAGTTACATTACGATCGAGAACTCATGCTCCTGGAGCATTTTTCCAAGTTGGTACAACTGAAGTTTGCTACACATTTGCTGATCCATCTGGGAACACCGCCGATTGTTGCTTTGATGTTATAATTATTGAAGGCAAGTTAATGTTATATTCATTTACAAATGTACATTTCTTAATTAAATAGGTATTAATAATTTTTAGTTTTAAAATACGTTGTGTGAAGACTATTCGTCCTGTTATTCTATTTCAATGGTGAGGAGATTGGTGTAATCCAATAGGATCGTGTTTTAATTTTACCATTATGTGGATCCTGCACAGTATTGTACATACGTCTGACTCTTGAGTAAGATAATCCTATAAGTTTTTGCGATTTTCACTAAGTGTAACAGAAACATGATTTAATTGATGTTTCTAAAATTATACAAGGAGCTACTGATATTAAATATAAACATTGATGAAGTTCAAAATAGGTATAAACAGTCTTTTTGGTGACTGCCATTTTGTTATGCAAGATGTATGCTTGTTACATTGTACACACACTACCATTTTCAAACGGCTTACTGTATTTTGCGAAACGAAACGCCCTCGCTTTATTCCGTCATGCATAACGTGCATAACGGAATCAAGCATGTAATCCAATGGGGGTTTTGTTTCCTTTCGTTTCGTTTCGCAAAATACAGTAAGTCGTTTCAAACAAGTTATGTGAAATAGCATAAGGTGTGCAAGCATAGACCTTCATAATATCGTCGTGGTCACGACATAGTGTCGAATCCGATTTTTTGGTCAAATTGAGTTAATAGTTGATTCTGGTTGCATTTTATGTACTCTTTAATTGTACCTAAAAATAAAAGTAAAATTACATCTCCTAACCAAAATAGCCGCAGTCGAATAACACCCATTTGTATAAAACGGGTTTTACAAACAATCGAATACGTATTCGATAGCTTTGCGTGTCCAAATATCTCAAAGCACAAAGATAAATTGCGAACGAATACGTATTCGCTGGGACAAAGATTGCTACTTCAGTGATCAAAATCGATAACAGGTCTGTCAAGATTTAAGGCAATCGGTGAAATTTACCTTTCTATACTTCATGAGGGATTGGTCATGTTATTTCACATTTGAATTTTTGTGAATTGAAACCTACGATCTGTGCATGCGTCGTGAAAAAGAATTATCCAAGTTTTGTAGTTTCAACATTCAACAAATAAACCAAATTTATCACTTTTGGGGGCATAGTGACATTAACCCTCGTTTTACCAAAGGGGAGGAGTTACCACCCCAGGTAAACTTTCTTCCGGTGCGCAAAAACGTTAAAAACTTTCGTGAATTTCACATCCTTCTGCTCATTTTGGCGAAACAAATGTGAAGATAGCACCGTCACCGGGGTTAGCGTCGAAGTCGAAGTCTATTACCTCTACTACCTATTATTGAAAATGCAGCATTCTGATTGGTCAGTTTACTGCCCATTATTATGCAATAATGAGCCGCTAATGCATTTTCTTATCATTTATTTTCATTCATCAGCATACAAATTACACATAAATTAGGCATATTACCTTGAAACCTATACAAACAAACAAACAAAATAAAATCAAGTTGTTTTAGTTAATGGATGGAAATAAAGGCTTTGTAGTATCATCTATGGGCTCATAATGTAGATCCTCGGGCGGAAAAATAAAAATAATGGGCGCCATTATTTAGTTTTTCCGACCTCGGGCACATTATTCGCCTATCAATGATACTGCATTACCCTTTAGTTATTAGTTCATTTGTTTAAACACTGTATTCCATATCATTTGGGGCCAAAACCCGCATGAAAATCCAATATTCCTACCTTTTTTGATGCAAAATTTCATTTTTTCATTTTATACTCTGATGTGTGTCTGTGGAAATGACCAATTTTGCCAACTTGTAAATTTTGACGTCATTTTGACTCCATACTAGGTTATGTTGGAAGCAATAGAAAACGGAGGACCAACGCTATCAACTGGTACCAACATCGAAATCATCTATTGCTTTATAATAATGAATGTTTACCACCCCACCCGTTAGTAAACCGTGTAACAAAAATATACTTGGTAAACATATTGTGAAAATTTGATTTTCTTTTATGTTGACTTGGATATTCTGCAAACTAAATAATTACTAATACATCATTTAAAAAAACTCGCCTTTCAGGAACAAATTGATATTTTCTTTGGGAAGTTGTTTGTATAAGCGTTAGTGCCCTCTTAAATGAGTATATTACCCATTTGTTAATTCGTTTCAAGTTTGGTATATATTTTAAGCGTGTACATTACTCTAAAAGATAGGAACTATATGAGATATTTAAGAAAAAACGAGAAAAATATGGTTGTTATAAAGCTGTCCACTTTTATCATCCAAAACCTTTTTGAGTTATGAAACATTCCAGTTACATTTTAAATATTTTCTGAGCTAAATTTTTGAACAGTTCTAGCCAATATTTATTATGTGTTGCAACATGCATACTATTTATTAATTTTTATATAACACGCACTACAATGTTTGTGTTCCTTCTAACTTATTTACTCCTGAAATTTCTGTGTTTTTTTCTGCAAAAATGAGTTAAAACATATTGGCGACTAATTAAAGATATTAATTTTAAGGAGGTAACTTTGTAAGAGGTTGTAATTTTCTGAGTTCTTTAGTCATTGTGGTCAGTCTTCGCTATATTTTTACAACAAACGATGATGCAACAGTGAATTTTAACCGCTTATAGAAGTCGTTTGTTTACAAATTTGCACTGTTTGTAGCATAAACACAATGCAATAGACATCGCCGTCGTCGTCGTCATCATCATCATCATCATCTTCATCATCATCTTCATCTTCATCATCATCATCATCATCTTTATCGTTATCTTCATCTTCATCTTCATCATCATCATCATCATCATCATCATCATCATCATCATCATCATCTTCATCTTCATCTTCATCTTCATCATCATCATCATCATCGATCAGTAACATCATTGTCGTCGTCAAGCTCGATGTTTCCTTATTTCATCGTTATTGCCACCATCATCACCGCCATCGTTATTCTTATCATCGTGGCATCATCGGCATCATCATTTTAAAATAGTAAAAACCCGTAGCTTTAATCAACGGGTTTCATGCAGTCGAATACGTATTCGACTCCTTAGAACACAGCGAATCAAACATTTGGGTTTTCACAAACTGTCAAACCACATTCAGTGGCCATTTTGAATAAGAAAACGGTTGTTTCTTGGTATTTTAATACTGTCGTCAGTTAGTAACAATTCATGTCTTTAACATACACTACTTAAAATAGCCATTTCCTTTTATTTCATTTAATTACACGCATTCATAAGTAATTCAAACTTTCAAACGCCGTTTTCTCAGAACTAGCATTTATGCTGATTCGACAGTATGCAGAACCCCCGACGATATGTTTAAATACCTAAATTAAGTAACATTTTACATAATTCCACATTTATGAAGTAAATTTTTACGTATCTATCATACCGTTCTATGCTTGCATAGCCTTTTTGTGTGTGTATGGGTCGACTGTTTTGCTTTGGCCTTTGCTGAGTGGAAGTGAATTAAACGATTAAACTTGTTGATAATTCAACATTGATGATCAACGGATTTATACATACCCGCTTTCTAACAGTGAATCCGGTTGACCTAGTTCAATCCTGAATGTTATGGGGTGACAAATAAACATTGAAGAATTTTATACTCATCAGCGGTAAATGATATTTTAAAAAGTGGCTTGTGACACTGTGATACAAACATTTGCTTATCACACAAAAACGCACAATCAGAATCAACTGAAATTTTGGGAATGAGCTTTTCTCAAGGATGTCTAGTGAACCATAAACAACCCAGAAGACGGTACGATGACGAAATGCTCAAAATTTGCTCGAAATGCAAAAAAATGCTCGAAATGCAAAATTTAACAAACATTCGTTTGTTAAATTTACAGTTGACAACCACCGGTATGTATTCCATCCAACGACATAAGTGAAACCATCCCGCTCGGAACATTCGGTACTTCAATTTCTAAAAGAAAGTCAGAGACAGACATAAATTATAGAAAAGTGGTTTGTGACACTGTAATAAAAACATTTATCTTCACACTAAAACGCACGATCAGAATCAATCTCAAAGAACTATTAGCAACCCAGAAGATGTTACAATGATAAAATGCAACTTTAATATCCGTTTGTTAAATTTGCAGTTGATTCCATACCACCGGTATGTATTCCATCCAACGACGTAAGTGAAACCATCCCACTCGGATCATTCGGTACTCAAGTTACTTATCCGGAACCACAAGCCAATGATAACTCTGGTACAGTTACATTACGATCGAGAACTCATGCTCCTGGAGCATTTTTCCAAGTTGGTACAACTGAAGTTTGCTACACATTTGCTGATCCATCTGGGAACACCGCCGATTGTTGCTTTGATGTTATAATTATTGAAGGCAAGTTAATGTTATATTCATTTACAAATGTACATTTCTTAATTAAATAGGTATTAATAATTTTTAGTTTTAAAATACGTTGTGTGAAGACTATTCGTCCTGTTATTCTATTTCAATGGTGAGGAGATTGGTGTAATCCAATAGGATCGTGTTTTAATTTTACCATTATGTGGATCCTGCACAGTATTGTACATACGTCTGACTCTTGAGTAAGATAATCCTATAAGTTTTTGCGATTTTCACTAAGTGTAACAGAAACATGATTTAATTGATGTTTCTAAAATTATACAAGGAGCTACTGATATTAATATAAACATTGATGAAGTTCAAAATAGGTATAAACAGTCTTTTTGGTGACTGCCATTTTGTTATGCAAGATGTATGCTTGTTACATTGTACACACACTACCATTTTCAAACGGCTTACTGTATTTTGCGAAACGAAACGCCCTCGCTTTATTCCGTCATGCATAACGTGCATAACGGAATCAAGCATGTAATCCAATGGGGGTTTTGTTTCCTTTCGTTTCGTTTCGCAAAATACAGTAAGTCGTTTCAAACAAGTTATGTGAAATAGCATAAGGTGTGCAAGCATAGACCTTCATAATATCGTCGTGGTCACGACATAGTGTCGAATCCGATTTTTTGGTCAAATTGAGTTAATAGTTGATTCTGGTTGCATTTTATGTACTCTTTAATTGTACCTAAAAATAAAAGTAAAATTACATCTCCTAACCAAAATAGCCGCAGTCGAATAACACCCATTTGTATAAAACGGGTTTTACAAACAATCGAATACGTATTCGATAGCTTTGCGTGTCCAAATATCTCAAAGCACAAAGATAAATTGCGAACGAATACGTATTCGCTGGGACAAAGATTGCTACTTCAGTGATCAAAATCGATAACAGGTCTGTCAAGATTTAAGGCAATCGGTGAAATTTACCTTTCTATACTTCATGAGGGATTGGTCATGTTATTTCACATTTGAATTTTTGTGAATTGAAACCTACGATCTGTGCATGCGTCGTGAAAAAGAATTATCCAAGTTTTGTAGTTTCAACATTCAACAAATAAACCAAATTTATCACTTTTGGGGGCATAGTGACATTAACCCTCGTTTTACCAAAGGGGAGGAGTTACCACCCCAGGTAAACTTTCTTCCGGTGCGCAAAAACGTTAAAAACTTTCGTGAATTTCACATCCTTCTGCTCATTTTGGCGAAACAAATGTGAAGATAGCACCGTCACCGGGGTTAGCGTCGAAGTCGAAGTCTATTACCTCTACTACCTATTATTGAAAATGCAGCATTCTGATTGGTCAGTTTACTGCCCATTATTATGCAATAATGAGCCGCTAATGCATTTTCTTATCATTTATTTTCATTCATCAGCATACAAATTACACATAAATTAGGCATATTACCTTGAAACCTATACAAACAAACAAACAAAATAAAATCAAGTTGTTTTAGTTAATGGATGGAAATAAAGGCTTTGTAGTATCATCTATGGGCTCATAATGTAGATCCTCGGGCGGAAAAATAAAAATAATGGGCGCCATTATTTAGTTTTTCCGACCTCGGGCACATTATTCGCCTATCAATGATACTGCATTACCCTTTAGTTATTAGTTCATTTGTTTAAACACTGTATTCCATATCATTTGGGGCCAAAACCCGCATGAAAATCCAATATTCCTACCTTTTTTGATGCAAAATTTCATTTTTTCATTTTATACTCTGATGTGTGTCTGTGGAAATGACCAATTTTGCCAACTTGTAAATTTTGACGTCATTTTGACTCCATACTAGGTTATGTTGGAAGCAATAGAAAACGGAGGACCAACGCTATCAACTGGTACCAACATCGAAATCATCTATTGCTTTATAATAATGAATGTTTACCACCCCACCCGTTAGTAAACCGTGTAACAAAAATATACTTGGTAAACATATTGTGAAAATTTGATTTTCTTTTATGTTGACTTGGATATTCTGCAAACTAAATAATTACTAATACATCATTTAAAAAAACTCGCCTTTCAGGAACAAATTGATATTTTCTTTGGGAAGTTGTTTGTATAAGCGTTAGTGCCCTCTTAAATGAGTATATTACCCATTTGTTAATTCGTTTCAAGTTTGGTATATATTTTAAGCGTGTACATTACTCTAAAAGATAGGAACTATATGAGATATTTAAGAAAAAACGAGAAAAATATGGTTGTTATAAAGCTGTCCACTTTTATCATCCAAAACCTTTTTGAGTTATGAAACATTCCAGTTACATTTTAAATATTTTCTGAGCTAAATTTTTGAACAGTTCTAGCCAATATTTATTATGTGTTGCAACATGCATACTATTTATTAATTTTTATATAACACGCACTACAATGTTTGTGTTCCTTCTAACTTATTTACTCCTGAAATTTCTGTGTTTTTTTCTGCAAAAATGAGTTAAAACATATTGGCGACTAATTAAAGATATTAATTTTAAGGAGGTAACTTTGTAAGAGGTTGTAATTTTCTGAGTTCTTTAGTCATTGTGGTCAGTCTTCGCTATATTTTTACAACAAACGATGATGCAACAGTGAATTTTAACCGCTTATAGAAGTCGTTTGTTTACAAATTTGCACTGTTTGTAGCATAAACACAATGCAATAGACATCGCCGTCGTCGTCGTCATCATCATCATCATCATCTTCATCATCATCTTCATCTTCATCATCATCATCATCATCTTATCGTTATCTTCATCTTCATCTTCATCATCATCATCATCATCATCATCATCATCATCATCATCATCATCTTCATCTTCATCTTCATCTTCATCATCATCATCATCATCGATCAGTAACATCATTGTCGTCGTCAAGCTCGATGTTTCCTTATTTCATCGTTATTGCCACCATCATCACCGCCATCGTTATTCTTATCATCGTGGCATCATCGGCATCATCATTTTAAAATAGTAAAACCCGTAGCTTTAATCAACGGGTTTCATGCAGTCGAATACGTATTCGACTCCTTAGAACACAGCGAATCAAACATTTGGGTTTTCACAAACTGTCAAACCACATTCAGTGGCCATTTTGAATAAGAAAACGGTTGTTTCTTGGTATTTTAATACTGTCGTCAGTTAGTAACAATTCATGTCTTTAACATACACTACTTAAAATAGCCATTTCCTTTTATTTCATTTAATTACACGCATTCATAAGTAATTCAAACTTCAAACGCCGTTTTCTCAGAACTAGCATTTATGCTGATTCGACAGTATGCAGAACCCCCGACGATATGTTTAAATACCTAAATTAAGTAACATTTTACATAATTCCACATTTATGAAGTAAATTTTTACGTATCTATCATACCGTTCTATGCTTGCATAGCCTTTTTGTGTGTGTATGGGTCGACTGTTTTGCTTTGGCCTTTGCTGAGTGGAAGTGAATTAAACGATTAAACTTGTTGATAATTCAACATTGATGATCAACGGATTTATACATACCCGCTTTCTAACAGTGAATCCGGTTGACCTAGTTCAATCCTGAATGTTATGGGGTGACAAATAAACATTGAAGAATTTTATACTCATCAGCGGTAAATGATATTTTAAATTGTGGTTAAATGTAACAGTCAACACACACACGCACACACTGGCCAAAAGTATTGCAACGTGCAGAAAACTATAATTACAAGTGACTTCAAATTTTGTCAGGAGTTGTTTGACTGCACAATGTGTAATTGATGCCAGAACTGTTTTTTAAATAAATGTTAATCCTCCATCTAAGAGCGCAAAAACATTTGATTAAATTGTCATGTTCCTTAAATATGGCGGATTGAAAGAGAATTTGCCAATTGCACTCCAGAAGGAATACAGACACAGGAACACCAAAAACGGCTTTAAAGGAGCCGCTAAATGAAATGTACGGATTTGTTAGGGTTTACTTTTTACAATTAAAAATGTTACGGGAAAATATGGAGTGGTTGTATAGACCAGAAGTGAAATAATGTCAATGGAAGATGGGAGAATGTCCATCAATGTTGGACCCAGGAAATTGAATGGCAAGAAAGAGGTCACGTGATAACTTGAAAACAACTTTTAAACAACTTTTTAATCACACCTTTGACATTATGCTGTTTGTCATAGTTAGTTAGTTAGTTATACCAAAGTTTTAAATCCGGTTTTGTCCCCGCTAAAGGGGGTGGCCGGATACACCTCACACTCAACAATACTGCTTTGTGAGGATTTATTGGAGCAAAAAAACAAAATTGTCATGATTTGCGCAAACCAAATGATTTATCATTCAAATTGTATTGCAGTTGTCTCAGAATTTTCCGCTTTTTTGAAGACTCCTCTTTTCCTCTGACGTTATTGACGATAACATTTAGCGTAAACCCTAACAAACCGATACACTTCATTTAGCGGCTATTTTTTCAAATCAATTTGTGGTTATGATTTTTTACTGCATGTTGCAATGAATACTTTTGGCCAGTGTATGTAGAAGATTGTCCTATGTCCTCCACTTCGCGTTGGCATAAATAAGTTCTTACCTCAGCAATTGGAAATGAAGGCTGCAAGTGGCATGGAATTCATGCCGTTCATAGAATGTTTTCTATGTTTTGTCATTGTCATGTTTGTTTTGTCATGTTCTAAATTACATACGTGCAGCACATATGCATGTTGCTAAGGAAGGTAGAGCATCCACAACCAACTTTTGGCCTCTAACGTTTGTTATCATTCGATAGCACAGACCACAATTACTTAGGAGGGCAGACAATCTACAACCAAAATGTTTTTCTAAAAAAATGTCTACTACACTACGGTGACAGTACCATTCACATTTCCTATGAAGAGCAGGAAGTCACACATCCATACAGTTGACACATATTTATACCAAGATTTGAAGACCGATAGATAAGTAGAATTTTTTTAGCTGTCAGATTTTAGGAATGTGACCTTGACTCTTTTATGACCCCTTAATGACCTTGAATGAACTCGAAAATATTTTTGAAGTTTAGAATGTCATAAGGATCATTTCAGTCAAATTTGAGCTCAATTAGCGCATTTCATTTTTAGTATGCATCGGTGCAAGTAGCATCAATGTTCTACCTTACACATTGTAGATATGATTTTTTAAGATATTGTGACTCCTTAGTGACACTTAACGACCTTCAATGATCTTGAAAATACTTTAATAAGAATGTCATAAGGACCATTTCCGCCAAATTTCAGCGCAATAGGAGTATTTGGAAAATGTGGCCTTTGACTCCTTAATGACCTTGAATGACCCCTTAATGACCTCATTTGACGTATATAGAATTTTAACATGCATATGTGCAAGTAGTATTAATGTGCTACCTTGAATATTGTAGATATGGTTTTCCTGAAGATATTTTAGACTCAGACCGGAAATGACCTCGAATGATCTTTGATAAAAAAAAAATCATTAAGACAATTTTGTAGAGGATGCCAAACTGCACTACATACACGAGTCACGTGATCAATTTTGTAGGAGCAGTAGCGATTTGAAGTTTTGACAGAAGAAGAAAACAGAAAAAAAGTTAAAAAAAAACCCTTTTGGATCAATTTAACACAACGTGTCTGAATAGAAACAAAATGCTGCCAGTTGCACACAACAATCAGTCTTTTTTCAACCACACCATGCGCTGTATTTCCAGATATTTTCACGATGAAATTTCAGTTCTACGACGTCCTTGTAGACCAATGCACCTGTAACAGTTCTTGATGTTAGCTGAAAAAGCCTATCAAGTTTTCGTTTTCAGCCAAATTTATATGAAAGGAATATGTTTAGGAATCTGGACATGTTTTGTGGTTAAATCCTAAACACCATTTTTCACTGTGGGTAATTAGTCCCAGTAACTGTGACTTCAGGCAGTGTTATCTTTTCACATTTGGACGTTATCATTTCACTGTCATGACTAGATAGTCAATGATAACGGCAACATATAAAAGTTAAAGACTATCTTGTCATGATCATCAGGACTATGTGGGTATGGCATTAAGACTGAGAAAATATTAACTTATACCCTAATTTAATCAATTCTTACGCTACATTGTCAATAACGATATAAATCCCCCCGTTTATTTGAAATACAGTGGATACCACACCACCAGTTATAACAGGTCCTGGAGATATTGACGAAACCACCCTTTGTAATACCGGCGGCAGAACTGTAACATATACTGAACCAACTGCCACAGACAACTCAGGAACCGTCAACCTTGCAAGCAGGACTCATAGTCCAGGACAATTCTTCACTATTGGAACAACTACAGTGACGTACAGATTTATAGATGCATCGGGCAACTCAGCAAGTTATTCTTTCGATGTAACTGTAAGAGAAGGTATGTAAAGTTATTGGTTAAGGGGAATCGGTCTCATGTAAAGGGCTGGATACTTTTGATAAAAAAAAGCACGGAGCTCACAATCTGTCATTTCCAATCCCGTTTTCCATGTATATATAAGCTTCCGCCTCGTCATTTCCCCCGTATATCATTTTAAAACTTTGGCAGTTAGATCTCAAAAGGCTCCACCAGCGCTAGCAAAATAAAGCTGTGCGCCTTGGTTTTCGCATGTGGTCGTGACCATACTTCGTCAAAACTTTTGAACGGGGTCTTCATATTGGTTGCCTGTTATGAACGATGATTACTATCAGATATAAAATCCTTCTTTATGTGATAAGTTCTTCACGGTCCAGGCTCCGTCCATACCTTACTGATGTTTAATTTGTATGGTGTGTTGAATATGTAATTCCGTATGGTAGCAGACGAAGGCTACGGGCGTCTTCTTCTGATGTTACACGTGCTTGTTATCCCTCGTACAAGCTTAGATTTTTGGTGGACCGATCATTTAATCGTAATTAGTCCTAAATCTGTAATATTATCGAGGCACCTGTCCACCATGTCTTTAAAAAACGGCTCCTTACAATGTTTTTAGTCCGATGTTACTAGAAATGACATCGCCGGTTAATGGAGAAGAAATGAGGCCCTCTAAGAAATCATCATAGGTATCTTTTCACCATCAATTTTGAGTTGGTATTTTTACAACTACTTTATCATGTACACCAGATTTTTTTATCCCAAAAAAAATAAAAAGCAGTCTGAGAAACTTCAGCTGCATGCTCTCTGGAAAAAGCAAAGCTATAGCATTCCTGTCCATTTCAAATTACTTAAATGAGAACTGGGAGAGTTGCAGCTAGTTGCCCTGTGTTATGGAGCTTTTCAGTAACGCCTAGATAGACCTTTATCCTTCATAAGCTACAGAGCGGCTACATGAGGCATCCGTTATAACATACCCAATGCCCATAGATCGGGCTCCCAGACACAGCCACGAACAGGCGAGGAGGTTACCCTCGAAAGAACTTTTTTGTATAGTACATTAACTGATATTTTTAAAAACCTCAGGATACGAAATCTATAGGTCGTAAAAATTTCCGGGATTGCAAAAAACTAGATATATACGTAATACAAGTGACGTCATCAAATTTTGGTGAAAAAATCTGAAATTTGTGAATTTCTGTTTTTTGGCATATTTGATGAAATGCAATTACCAGCTTTTCATTTCAACATTATTTTAAAGCTATTCACTGTTTAAAAGTTGAGTTGAAGAACTTTTAATTTCATTTCCCTTAGAGTATGTACAAACTATTTCTCGAAGCACTTTCCGGTTCATTTGGGTTATCTCAAAGTAGTCTATTTTCTCTGGAGCAACATGTTTTATCATAATTGTGCCATTTTTATCTGTTTTCATATACGTGTAGATGTTCTAAGAAAGAAAATTTAGGTTGATTTCAAAATATATTCATCAATGGTCGTCTATTGGGCCAAAAGTGATGACGTCAATCAATAATTTTGACTCAATATTTCAACAAAATGCATATTTTTCGTTTATTTCTTATATGATATTCGTATTTTCAAATGATTTAAGTTCAAGGCACTCTGGAAGCTTGTAGTGATATCATTACCATTGATTACCGATAGAAATACAAATTTCATGATTTCTTATAAAAAGGTACTTAAAACTTATTTTTTTCTCGAATTGTACTTTAACACTTATAGCTGGCTTCCAGACTTGAAAAATCCACTAAAACGTTCTGGAATGCTTTGGTCATAATTATTTTGTATACATACTTTGAAACCTTGATGCAAACTGCAGGTAAAGTGAAGAGATCTATTCACAAATTCCACATTAGACGCCCCCTGTCGTTTTATTACACATATTACCTCAAATTAAAGGTAAACATTACCTAAATACTGAGGTTATAGCATTTTTGTTATCTTATGTTAAACTTATCTTTTTTTCTTTCTCTTATTTTGTGATATTACTAAGCCAACTTAAGAATGTTTTCCTAGAGGGTTGGTAATAATTATAACACCATGTTATGAAAGAAGAACACCATCTTCACCACCATCATTGGCGTAAGGGAACTAACTAACTTTCCTTGTGTTAATCCTCAAGATCTTCACACTGCTGTTTTGATTATCACCAGCACAGTGTGGTACGTGTGTCACAATGTCAAAAACCATGTTTGTTTTTGCGACGAAGATCTAAGAAGGTAGCTATAATGACTTCTCTGTGCCTTCCCCTTCTCTGTTGCTGCTAATGTAGGTGACACACCTGATTCGTGTACCTACAACTGTTTTTACATCGTCATCGTGTTCATGTTGCGATAAGTCCACTTATCGCACATGACACAAGGCTCCCTGTGCACAAGCGGCGGCCAATTTATAACATTGACACTGGTCCGTTCACATTTGCCATTTTCAGCATTTGGACTGTTTCCTTTCACCACGCCACTTCTGTTTCTTAAAATGCAATTGTCAGATTTTGGGTTCTTCAGCATTCGAGTATAGATAAGCTTTCCCATAACAATTTTCCGTCCATCCAATCCACAAAAACAAAAAACGTATTATCAGACAGATGATGGGTTGCTTAAAAATGGCAATTTAGTTAGCACTACGCAAAACATGGTGGATGAATGCATCCTCTGTCAGGTGCACAGGTTTTCGTTCTCAATCATCCAAGATGCCAGGAAAACCATATCGCATCGCCCAACAGAGTAAAGCACAATGTCTTTCTTTGCGATTTCTTCCTTCTGATATACTCCATTGCTTCTAGCGTTTGTCATATTTTGGATTGTGATTAATATAAAAAATTCATAAGTACCACATCCAACCAACCAAGTACAAGATGTTTCAACATTGTCTGGCACCGCCTGGAATATCTTTCTATAGAACGCCCTTAACTTAGTCTGTTGTGTCGAATCTGTCCAGTTGTCGAAACTGTCCAGATGATAGTTACGTGCCTTAATAAAAACGAGACCTCACCATGATGACTGTGCTTTAAATTATTGCGTGTGAAACACAATGATGCTATCAGGCGCAAAACTACTACTAGTATTTGGTTTTTCAGGTAAAATGCCCATTGTTAAAATAATCAACATAGAGAATCAAATGTCAAGAAATAGAACATAAAATATATAATGTCGAAATATTCACTAGTAATTCAAAATATCCAAAAGGGAAATCAAAATTCCAAATTCCCCCACTGGCTAGTAAATAGCCGCATATGGAAAAAAAACAAAAAAAACGGTTTCACTTTTCCCCCCCCCACTAGGAAATTCACTTTCATATAGTAATTTTCAAATGTGTGGATGTTCCAAATGGCCCCGACTGAGGTACGACTTCCTCCACCACAAAACTTACGATTCACATCATATTTTTAAATCATTGTTCCAATAGGTTTCGCCCATTTCTCTTCATGAATCAATATATTAAGATGTATATGTCATCTCCCTCTCTCATTTAGATGGTGCCTATAGGCACTGCTGTGGCCTTTCAAAAAACTCTCGCCATTTCCTCGGTCCCTATCCAAACTTGTAGCTTTTGCCATACATACTCCTTTCCGTCCACTTCCTTATTCCATCGTTAAATCTATTGCCGAACGACGCGTCTTCCCTGCGACCTTTCACGGCAGCACCCTACTGATTTGCTCTCAAGCTGTTCCCATCTTCTAGATAATGTGACCAAAATATTTCATCACTCCGCGTTCCTCTCTCTTAGTCGGTTTTCTTAATATCATCGGAACCAATCTTCTCCAACACCGATTTTCTTTTTTTTTCTTTTTCCTCCTGATATCCTCAAGAACCTAAACCACCACATTCAAACGAATCGATGCGTTTTGTTTATCACTTAGTTGGTGCCCAAGATTCACTTCCATATAGGTGGCAACACTGAGAAAGTTGCCCTTAACCCACCCCCCCATTTTAGCTCCTGCTGAAAAACTCCTCTACTACTACTCTCCAGATGTTTATCCATGTTTTGGATGTGTTCCTTGCAATACTAATCTTCTTTTGATTTTTCTGCTACTACTACCGCTTTGACTACTCAAATTCTTGACCTCTTCTCTCACTGACCATCTAAGACACAGACACTCAAGGCAGTTCATGATGAATCCAGAAAACCATTATTTTGGTGCTTCTTTGTGTCAACAGCAAAGGCCTTGTCCTTTTCACTTCAAAAGTTTTGTGACACGGTCTGCATCGATCCCCAGCTCCTCCCTCAACTTGCACACAGCAAACAACCGGCGTAGTGTCATCAGCATATCATGAAGTTGGTGATCTTCATACCCCCAAAGCCAATGCCCCCCTCTAATGTAATATAATGTACTAAAATAAAGTCTTATCATGACCATTTTAATCCCCAATTATTTTCATGAAATTTTATGGACAAACAGATGCGAGGTATCCTCCTGAAGAAGTGATGACTCATTAAGGGAGTGATCACGATGACAATTTGCTATCTGCAAATTTTCTGCTTCCTCTATAATGAAGTTAATGTTTACGGTTTTCCCCTTCATCAACCATGTTGCAAACTGGAGCCGAAGTGCTTTCGTACGTGGACTGTTTCGCTCTGTCGCAAATCTGCTCGGCTTATATTTAGACAGCCCAAGTCGCACGCATGCCTCAGCTCTCATACAGTCTCTTCATTGGTTTCCCATTGCCCAAAAGAAATCCCCTTAAATCTCTTCTCTTAACCCATAAAGCTTCATTCATCAATCCCGGCCTATATATCAATCTTATTTCATGTTCGCCAGACTAGTTCTCTTCGCTCCACCACTGTTGTCAGTTTTGAAGATGGCAGGCGATCGGGCATTTTCCATCAATGCTCCCCGCCTTTGGAAGGCCTGATTCCTTTGAGCATCCTAACCAAGACACATAACCACTTTCAGCCGCCAACTGAATCCCACCTCTTCCTAATTTATATATTTGTTCTTTGTTGCGCTTTGCCTACATTGTAAATAGGCGGTATATATAGAATCTCATTGATATGATGATGATTATGCTCCCAACTTCTCACGTTCAGCTTGCCCAGTCGCAAATTTGCCAATGTGTTGCCAAGATTCAAGGAATAGCAGACGTACTCGGCGTTCAGCGTAATTGATTTGTCCAAGCGTGAACTCGAGCATGTTCTCAACACTCTACAGTGCCCTATGTCTTATCTCGTCAGTCTACGAATGATGGCATAGGCATGTTTCTTCTTGATGTAAGAAGATTCCCTAATTGCAACTTTAATAAGTCCTCAAAGCGGTAAATAGTTATCATAAATTCATTTGCGCTATTCAGCATCTGAAATCGTCGTTACGGCATTATTTGTTGTAAAATTTTTAGAGTCACTTAGGTCACTTAGATAACAAATTTTTATGTAGCTTTTTTGTTTTCCCTTCTGACATTTGAATAATCTATTGTGATCATCGGTGTGGTCCAGGTTTTACATTTGTTCGGTTTGTATCCTGGTGTGGAGATATACGTCAATATTGACATTGGAATTTCCTAATTTACATTCGCCCTAATATTGCGGACACTTTGACTTGCAAAACCCCGCGACAAAACTGGAAAGCTCGACCCAACAGACGTCTACTATTGAATTCATTACACTTGCAAATAGCATGCAAACTTAACACTTAAGAGTGCATGGGGGGTCCATGTTGACCAGGATTTTCGTTTTCGCGTGCTTCAAGTAATTGCCTAAATATCAACTGCGAATATTTCGTGGAAAAAATCAAAATAGGGGCCATGGCGTTAATCTCTTAGCATTAAAAAGATTTTTGTGCAGCTATTCAGATTCTTTTGGTTTGCCTAAATCGGTAAAATACGGTTTGTGAAATTTGTTATTGCCTCAATGTGAAGTGTATTTATGTCCTACCATTATGAGTCCATTTTTCTGGAAAAAGTCCGTTTGGGAAGTGAGTTCTCATTTTTTGTGCGCGTCCGCGTCTTAAATCAGGTTTTTGGAACAGTCGCTATTTTGAATCTGTATACATACCCTATTTAAATTGTTTCCTGTTATGCGTTGTGTTGATATCCTCCGTCAGTGACCAGAGTTTTGTAAAAAATTTCACGGCAATAGTTGTTCTATGCACAAAAAAAACCGGGGTTCAAAACTTATGCACCAACGAAATACGGGGACATTTCCAGAATAAAGGCCCCATTTGTTTTCAAAATCCATTTTTTTACATATTCTGATATGCTTACCGTGTAATTAGATCACACCCTAAGTAAATAAGCTGAATACGCCGTAGTTATTAATAAGATTATTCAGATGATGATTTAGATTTTCTGTCGTGCACGACAAACACAAATCAAGCATGCTTTCTATGGAGAAACGATACGATAGCAAGGCAAGTTCAAAACAGAGTTTTTTGGATTTGTTTTTTACTCTGATCAGTTCAATGAGAAAATTCTAGCCTAGAAACAAACCCCCTCCTGACACACCACAGTTACCGTTTTCAAACTTGTCTAACATTGGGATTAATAGCTAGCTCCCACATTTGTAACACATCTCGAGTACAAGGCTTAATCTGTAGACAGCATAGGGAACAAAGATTACACATATCTAATATGGCCACAAGACGTCATAAAGTGTCCGCAGCGCAGTTCGGAAAATGGGCATTTCCGCTAAAATAGCGAAATAAGCGAAAGGCGAATATCCATTATGTGCTACAAATATCGGATTTTTCAATTTCATGCGGTTTTTCAGCCTAAATAATACAACATTGGCTATTTTAAATAAACTTAATGTACCATATAATATTCTATGGTGGCAACCACCACTCTTCCTACACCCTTCGACTTTTGACGGCCTGCCCTAACCCCGTGAAGGTGCTTATCCTTATCTTCCTAAAATACCGAAAGGATAAGAAAATGATCTACCTTGGAAGCCTTTGTCATTTAGTGCATCCGAAGCAACTTCATGGGGGAGTCCCCCCCACTTGGTAAGATGAGGTTAATGCGAGGTAAGAGAATACCAATAGCCTAATCAAGTAATTTTCAGACTTAACAAAGCCTTGTACCAGTGTCTAGACACTGTTTTTCAATATTTTAAATCTGAAGGTTTTTGAAATTTTACTAAGGAGGATAACAACAGCTAGTGTCTTAGGACACTGCGTAGTACTTTGTCATGGTAAAATCAACAGAGGGCGCCTAGTATAAACATTTGGATATATATACACATTTCCCCTTAAGGTATACCTAAACCCTTAAACCACTGCCAATCTTTATAGCCACACATCAAGAAGAGCTGTAAGAATACTTAGGTTCAATTAGCTAAAAAGTGTAAAATATAATCGAGAAAAATGGATTGAATTTCATTTTTATAGACAACAATGTAAAATGCATATTTGCTTTCGTTCATCAATGGCTAATAATATCACTGGAAGCTTTAAAAATGACTTGAATTTAACGATATTGGTGAAAGATATCATATTATGCAATAAAAACAAAATCCATATTTTTTACACGGTGAGCAAAATTTTGATGACGTCATAAAATTGTGGTCAATAGGCAGCATAACTGTATATATTTTGAAATTAAAAGTAGATTTTCTTTCTAAGAACATCCATAGGTATATGAAAATAGTGAAAAATTTACATAAATTAGAAATATATGTGCTTACCAGAGAAAATAGTCAGGATTTTAGACCCCGGAAAAACAGAGAAATTGCGTTTTGAGAAATTCGCAGTTGAAATTTTTATTTTGTACATGCGTCAATGGAAGAAATAAAATTAAAAGTCCACTAACACAAAATGCAAATACCATAGAGCTTTTAAATAAAGTTGAATATAAAGCATGTTATATATTCTATTCAAATATGCCAGAAACTAAATTGTAAAATTTTAATTTTTTTCACTAAAATTTAATGACGTCATCTTTATTGCGTAATATCTATTTTTTTGCAATCCCTGCGAATTTTACCGACCTCTGGATTCGTAATCCTGGGGTTTCAAGCTATCGATATATGTTAGTTGTAAAAAAAGTTCTCTCGAAGTAACCTATTTTCAATTTTAGAGCCCTTTTTTAATGTTGGAGCCCTGAGTATTAGCTTATGCTGCTAAGATTTAGATTATATAACCGTCTTCACATCAATCAGTCTCTAGAATACAACAAAATGTCGGACACGCATCTTAAAAGTAAAGCATGGCCCATGACCGCGCTTTTTATATCGTGAGCTAATAAAATCACAATTCCCATGGCGCAGTTCAAAAGCTTTCATTCACCATTGCATTGAGCTAACCCCCCCTGTATTTTAGTATGATTTATGATAGTACCCAGGATATGTACACTACCAATACCCTATATTTATTTTATTTGCTTCCAATACAGCATCATTGATATGAACGCATTTGGCATTTTTTTTTTAAATTTCAGTTGACCCAGAACCACCTGTCTGTACACCACCCAATGACATTACTCAAACCATCCCTCTTGGAACCGGTGGTACCACTGTCACTTGGACGGAACCCAGGGCGACGGACAACTGTGGCGTACCAACACTGCAAAGCAGAACACACGCTCCAGGCGATTTCTTCAACACTGGTTCAACTCGTGTGAACTATGTGTTTATTGATGCTTCAGGAAATACAGTTTCATGTGGCTTCAATGTTAACATCATAGAAGGTAAATGTCTTTCATAATTGTCCTCTTTATTTAAAGGTAGGTGTCTCGATCATAGTCCGATTTTTTCATAGGCTGTTTTCTCCCTTATATATCACCAAAACACCTGTCTTTAAAGCACATTCTACATTTAATTATTCTCTTTAACACACACTTAAATACATATCATTATTTTAATTTTTGAGTTTATAGTTAAACATCCTCATTCCAATTTTATATTTAGTTGACAGTATTCCACCAGTGTGCACATGTGGCGATGACGTTCAACAAACAGTTCCCTTGAATGCGGGAGGAGCCAATGTTGTGTTTACCGAGTGCAGAGCAACAGATAATTCTGGATCAGTTACTCTGGTTCAAAGATCACATTCACCAGGTCAACGTTTCACAACTGGAACAACTAGAGTAGAATATGTGTTTTCAGATCCTTCCGATAACCGTGTTACCTGTGGCTTAAATGTTGTTGTTATAGAAGGTTTGTAAACATTTACTTAATTTTCTTTGTAATGTCTGTAATTCTTGATAAACCCGTATGTGGTAGTATAGCTTACCCGTATGTGATAGTAATAGTTTGTGGCTTGGGGGTGTTATCCAGTTAGTCGGGAGGCGGCCTCACTGAAGCCAGCATCAGTATAGGCGTGTAGGGGCTTACTAGGGTTTCTAGTGGAATCGATCAAGTGCCACCCTCTCACCCTTGCTTGGTGAGTTATTGAGGTCACAGGGCACATAAGGGGATTCAGTTGCAAAAATATATCAATAAAGTTATGAAATAGCACAGATTCTCCTTGAAGATAAAAGGAGTAAAAGCGTCAATTGTGACGTGGCTGTACAATGCCTAATTAACGATGTGAAGGTCAAAATAGGTCAATGGTTAAGACATATTTTGTAGGGGTAAAATGCCCCATTAAATATGTATTCGGGCCCCAGTCCGTTGACTGGGTATAGCACGCTACGGCGATTTCGTGCCCATATGTGCCTTATGTGAAATCTCTCGTTGCACTTATGGTACGACGACGAACTGCTCCTTTATACATTCGATTGCTAAATTTGCAGTTGACACCACTCCACCGGTATGCATTCCATCCAACGACGTAAGTGAAATCATCCTGTTCGGAACATTCGGTACATCGGTCACTTTTCAGGAACCACAAGCCAACATGTTTGAATATTTGTCTAACAAGATCTTTAATTTAGTTAAACATTTTAACTCACTAGAGATGTCAATTTAGATTATATGTTGCGTTTTTAGCATAAATTCCGTCAACGATAACAAAACACGTTTCCCGAAAATCCTGATTGATTCCTAAAATTGCAAAATCACTAGAAAGAAAACAATTGATGTTTGTAAACGATGCTACCCAAAAAAGCGTAATTTGATTTTTAAACACAATTTCACTACTGCAGTGGATAGCACACCGCCCATGTGTTCCATCCAACGACGTAAGTGAAACCTATCCAGAACCACAAGCCAACGAAAACTCTGGTACAGCAAAGTGGCTTATGACATTATAATGCAAACATTTGCTCACAATCCTAAAACCAACGACCAGAATGAACTAATAATTGGGAAAGAAGCTTTTTGCAAACATTAATCATTAAACCCGCTAGAATTTGCAGCAATCATGTAATGTACCTTTTTACATTAATTTAAATTTCAGTTGATTCCATACCACCGGTATGTGTTCCTTCCAACGACGTAAGTGAAACCATCCCACTCGGCTCATTCGGTACTCAAGTTACTTATCCGGAACCACAAGCCAATGATAACTCTGGTACTGTTACATTACGATCGAGAACTCATGCTCCTGGAGCATTTTTCCAAGTTGGTACAACTGAAGTTTGCTACACATTTGCTGATCCATCTGGGAACACCGCCGATTGTTGCTTTGATGTTATAATTATTGAAGGCAAGATAATATTATATTCATTTACAAATGTACATTTAGTAGGGGGAGGGGGTCGGGTTAGCGCAGTGGATCTTCCCTCGCTTCGCACCACTGTGGTCCCAGGTCCGACACTTGGTCGGACCTGCGATTTCACGTGCGTTTGGTTTCCAGTCCATACTCGGCCTCGCAGGTTTTCTCCGGGTACTCCGGTTTCCTCCTGCTTCTAAAACTGCGCTTTCTTCCTTGTATATGATAATAAGTGAATTGAAGTAAAGTATCTTCGTGACACTAAAATGACACAATAGTGCTGATGCGTCGTTAAATACTAATACCCCCTCCTCCTAATTAAATAGGTATCAATAATTTATATTTTAAAGTACGTTGTGTTCCTCCAGTTATTCTGTTTCAATGATGGTGGAATTGGTGTACGTAGGCCAATAGGACCATGTTTAGTTTGTTTACCATTATGTGGACCCTGCACAGTTTTGTTGCAGGGCCTGCATACTGTTTCGTTGACTCTCGAGTAAGATATTCCCATACATTATAAGCTTGTGTGTGATTTTCACTAAGTGGAAGCAACATAAACATTTAATTGTTGTTTTTAACAGTGAGCTACTGATCTTAAAGATAAACAATGATGAAGTTCAAAATAGGTATAAACAGTCTTCTTGTGGCTGCTCATTTATCGTGAAAGATGTGTATTTGTTACATTGTATACACACAAGTTATGTAAAATATCATAAGTGATGCAAGCATAGACCTTGGTAATATTTTTTTACCTAAATTAAGTAAAATTGACATAATAATCAACATTAAAGGATTCCTGAAAATCATTGAAAATCGTAACCTTATGGTAACGTATCTGGCTGCAATATTGGCGACATGCTCTCAGAGAACTCATGGGAAACTTGATTAATTTAATATTATCGTGTTTTGAACTTTATAATTAGGGCATAATCGAGGCTGATAAAAATGCCATTTAATCTGTGATATGCGCTCTTGTGTAACGAGCAGGGACACGTTTTAAAGAATGGATTTGGACTGGCGACATAGCGAAAAGCAAGAATTATGCATCAGCCTTATTGCTCGATACTTTCTCGCCCGGTCACAACCTCTAGTCCGGATCGTTTTGAAAACTCTTTAAGTATAATTTATATGAATAAACATTCTTAACGGGCAAAACAAGCTTTAATTTGTGCATGACTGTGAACGACACGAAAAATAGCTTTTCAAACACTTTATCGGAGAATGACCCTTATACTCTAATTCAATCCATTCTACGCCGCTTTTTTTTATAACGATATAAATTGTCCGGGTTATCTGTTTATTTGAAATGCAGTGGATACCATACCACCAGTTATAACAGGTCCTGGAGATATTGACGAAACCACTCTTTGTAATACCGGCGGCAGAACTGTAACATATACTGAACCAACTGCCACAGACAACTCAGGAACCGTCAACCTAGCAAGCAGGACTCATAGTCCAGGACAATTCTTCACTATTGGAACAACTACAGTGACGTACAGATTTATAGATCCATCGGGCAACTCAGCAAGTTATTCTTTCGATGTAACTGTAAGAGAAGGTATGTAAAAGTATTGGTTAATAGGAATCGATCTCGTCTGAGGGCTGGATACCTTTGATAAAGAAAGAGCACTGAGCTCACAATCCCGCAGTTCAAATCCCGTTTTTCATTTAAAGGTGCGTGTTTCGATCGTCTTTGGGACTCCCTGATTTACCCGTAGTATCGATTTTGATATCAGATGAAAGGCCGTATTTGTCTCATTGTCGTCCTGAAATTTGAGCCCTCAAATCCATTTCATTCCCAAGATATAAACAAAAAACCGCCGTTTTAGTGGTTAACCACCAATATTAGCACAGTATTGAATAGGGCTTTGCAACATACATTATTGCGTCTACCATAAAAACCGCAAGTTTGTTTCCCACGGTACTTGATGGGGTGTATGTGCAAGTGCTAGGCTCTCATATCAAGTAGAGAACACAATACACATAAATCGGAACAAGCACCTTTAATATATAGTTTCCTCGTCAGTTTCCCGTATATAGAAAAATATTAGTTCACACAGTAAAAAAACAGTTCGCACAGTAAATATATATATAAATATATATATAATTTCATATAGTAAATATAGTAATCCCTTTATTGGGATTGAGCATTCTAATTCCAAAGGTAGTCTGCCTGAATATGTCGTTAATGTTTTTATAAAGAACTGAACTGTTGTACTCTAGAGAACGTCCAATTAAGATGAAATGGTTAGTTTTGTATGCATTTCGGCAATTATTTCAGTTGACCCTGAAAAAAAAAAAAAAAAAAAACAAGAAATCTTTCATGACACATTTGGCAATGTGATTTCTCTTGCAATGGGTTCTTAAACTGAGTTAGAACGAGCGAGATGCACTGCATTCCTGGAAGAAGGGGTTCTTGTAAAAAAGATTGCAAGGAGAATGCAGCTGGTGAGGTCAAAGATTTGCCTCGTCATGGGAGACCCCGCTGTACAACAGTACGGCAGGACATGTCCATCATTAATATGGCAAATACCCGGCGCAAGATTACAGGTTAGTAATTTAAAATAAAGGAATAACATTTTGCATAATCATTTGCGATAACAATTGAATTAAGCCAAAATAATGTTAATAAAAATAATGACTCGTCTCACTATTCTTCTTTTTCAACTCGTCAAATTAGAGGGCGTGTACACAGAAAACGAGGGCAACCGAGAAACGCAATGTGTCTCCAGACAGGAATAGACTCAATCAATATGGCCTACATGCAAGGAGACCAAGAAAATGGTGAAGTTGAATGATGGTCATCGACAAAGAAGGGAAATGAATCCTTATGTTAAATGAAACAGTTTGAAACATGCGCTCAACTAAACTGAAGCAGACTTAAAGTAATGAACTTTTTGTAAACATGTTGGCACTTTAGAAAGTTGAAAAGTGCAACTTTTTTTGGTCTGGTTTGAAAACATCATTTTTACACAAATGCTTGTTGTTAGAAAAAGGCATTACCTTTCAACAAATGATGAACTGTATTACATGGAAAAATGTTTCCTGTAAACAATAAATTACTTGATGCGATGAAATATACCCATCAAAGTGAGTTTTTTCATGACAAAGTCTGGTCATCCTAGAGGGGGACTTATTTTTTGGGGACCGTTTATTAGTTCACACAGTAAAAAAACAGTTCGCACAGTAAATATATATATAAATATATATATAATTTCATATAGTAAATATAGTAATCCCTTTATTGGGATTGAGCATTCTAATTCAAAAGGTAGTCTGCCTGAATATGTCGTTAATGTTTTTATAAAGAACTGAACTGTTGTACTCTAGAGAACGTCCAATTAAGATGAAATGGTTAGTTTTGTATGCATTTCGGCAATTATTTCAGTTGACCCTGAACCACCAGTCTGTACACCACCCAATGATATTACTCAAACCATCCCTCTTGGAACCGGTGGAACCACTGTCACCTGGACGGAACCTAGGGCGACGGACAACTGTGGCGTACCAACACTGCAAAGCAGGTCACACGCGCCAGGCGATTTCTTCAACACTGGTTCAACTCGTGTGAACTATGTGTTTATTGATGCTTCAGGAAATACAGTTTCATGCGGTTTCAATATTAACATCATAGAAGGTAAATATTTTTCAAAATGGTAGATTGTCCTATTTATTTAAAGGTAGGTAATAAAGGTAGGTTATCCGACCATGGTCCAATTTTTCATATATTTTTTTCCCTATCATATGGAGGCATATCAACAAACACTCCTTTAAAACACAGTTTACATTTAGTTTTTCTCTTAAAACACACACGTAACAGTTAAGTTCAGTTGAATTTATAGTTAAAATTTTCATTTAAAATTCGTGTTTAGTTGAGACTATTGCACCAGTGTGCGCATGTGGTGATGACGTTCAACAGACAATTCCTCTTAATGTTGGAGGAACCAATGTTGTGTTTACCGAATGTACAGCGACAGATAATTCTGGATCAGTTACTCTGGTTCAACGATCAAATTCACATAATTTACAGTTAAACATCCTCATTTCAATTTCGTTTTTAGTCGACAGTATACCACCAGTGTGCACATGTGGCGATGACGTTCAACAAACAGTTCCCTTGAATGCTGGAGGAACCAATGTTGTGTTTACCGAGTGCACAGCAACAGATAATTCTGGATCAGTTACTCTGGTTCAAAGATCACATTCACCGGGTCAACGTTTCACAACTGGAACAACTCGAGTAGAATATGTGTTTTCAGATCCTTCCGATAACCGTGTTACCTGTGGCTTGAATGTGGTTGTTATAGAAGGTTTGTAAATATTCACCTAATTTTCTTTGTATTGTCTGTAATTATTTTTGATAACCCATCTGGCTTGAGGTGTTATCCGGCGTTTTTGGCGATTTCAAATAAATCTCTTCATGTCTTATCCTACGATATAGGTCTTGATCTGAAGTTCCAAAATCAGTATATTGATACTTGTTGCCATACTTACCATGCTAGTCCTGTGAATGGTTGAAACTTTAAACAAACGTAACTCAAATACTGTTTGATTTATATGATTTTGTTTTTAAACTTGACCTTTTTGCCTATTTCTGTGATAGCAATCACAACGTATTCATCTAAAATGATAGCGGACAATGGGGCAATCTACACGGCAGCGCAGATCCAGATCGGATCCGTTTCCCCGAGATCCAGATCACGGGAGACCGTTTATAGAACTCTACACGGCGCAGTGAGTGCGAAAGTACTGCGACCTTTCGAAGCGTAAAGTGTACGTATGCTACGCGTAACCTTGGTAATCGAGGAATACTTTACGCGTAACCTAAAAGTACGCGCTTAAAGTGCAGCGACACTAACCAAGCGTGTACTCACCATGTACGCGTTGCAGATCTGGATCATGCCCGTGTAGACGCAAACTGGATACGAGATCTGGATCCGATCTGGATCCGATCTGGATCTGCGCTGCCGTGTAGATTGCCCCATTGTCAGCTTGAAAATGATACCAAACTTGATGATGTTCGCTGTTGATATATTTTTTAAATATATTTTTCTTTATTTAATAGAAACACCCAGGCGTTTTGTATGTTCGAAAGGGTTTATAAGCTAAAGGGAGAGAGCCCATTGAGACATTCCAAGAGGAAACCAAGTTCTCTGATTTTCCATTGATATCCATAGTAAACGAAAGCAGGGAATACACTTTTTTTACTGAATAACTCGTAAATAAAGGGGGACTCAAACATCCAAAGACAGGATTTATAGAGCTTAGCATCCTTAAAAGCTGCACTGGCACATTTTCACAAAATATGAAATATTTTACACATAAAAATAACTTACCTTAAAACAGATAGCGACATAAATAAGACACTAAAGACATCCAGGTAATTTGTAAGCTAACTTTAAAATTTGCCTAACTTTAATCCACAAATGTGTCTATTACAGTATATGAATATCATAGACTCGTACTCATTGACATTAAAACCACAAAGGTCACAGACCGGTCAAACAGAGTGCATGCCGTGGGAATCAACGCCGCGCCGGCGTGTGTTAAACGCCATTTTCGTCGTCTGCTGAATCCGGTGACATTAATTATAACATTTTTATTATAAAATCGTTCTGTTTACCTATAAGGGCGCTGATTTGGTCTTAATCATTCCCGTGAGAGCTAATGTATATAAAAGCTTTACAACCATGCAAAAATATCAATTTTGAAAAATCTTGAGGGCACACTATTTTTGAAATGTGCCAGTATCTCGACCTTCCATTTTCCAGTTAGGTTTGTTTGAAATTACTATTTTGCAATTTTTTATGAACTGAGAAATTGCATTTTTGAGTGTAGTATTTATACAAATTGTTAACAAAGTTTGTTTAAAATTGCATAATTTTGTAATTTATTATTTCGTTAAATATAGCAGTTGAGGAAACAAAGACTTACATAGAAATGTCTTGTAATACAAAAAAAGTGCAATGAGAGATTGCATATATCAATATTAAAAATATTAAGCTACACAGCCTCAAAGATTCGCATGTAAATGGCACTGTTATTGGCCTCGGTGACAGCCAGCAAAGGCTTAGGCTTGGTCTGCAATTATCTATGTAAGAATTCAATGAGCCATAACAACTTGCAAACATAAAGCGAGTTACTTAAAATGAGGTTTCGTCATCTAAAGCCTCCCCTCTTGAAAAACCTACGTAAGGTTACCTGTTAGTATTATTTGGACCATTGTATATAATTATTATCGTCAGATTCGGTTGTTTCTAAAAGAAAGGCAGACATAAATTACAGCAAAGTGGTTAGTGACACTGTATTACAAACATTTGCTTATCACACCAAAAACGCACGATCAGAACCAACAGAAATTTTGGAAGTAAGCTTTTCTCAAGGAACTACCCAGAATATGTTACAATGACGAAATGCACCTTATTCGTTTATTAAATTTGCAGTTGATTCCATACCACCGGTATGTGTTCCATCCAACGACGTAAGTGAAACAATCCCACTCGGATCCTTCGGTACTCAAGTTACTTATCCGGAACCACAAGCCAATGATAACTCTGGTACTGTTACATTACGATCGAGAACTCATGCTCCAGGAGCATTTTTCCAAGTTGGTACAACAGAAGTTTGCTACACATTTGCTGATCCATCTGGGAACACCGCCGATTGTTGCTTTGATGTTATAATTATTGAAGGCAAGAAAATATTACATTCTTTTGAAAATGTACATTTCCTAATTATTTAGACCTCAACAATTTATATTGTTAAAGTACGTAATGGGAGACTATTCGTCCTTTTTGTCTATTTGAATGGCGAGGAAATTGGTATAATCCAAAAAGGATCATGTCTGATTTTGACCATTTATATATATATATATATATATATATATATATACGTTACGTATATACGTATACTGCTACGTTCTCCTCGTCACAATTTCTTCGCATATATATTTGTTCCTTGATGAGGAGATATATATATAATATTATCACTCCAAAACATTCCCTACCAAAAAGGCAGAATGATGATGACTCTGCAACACGCTCACTAACAGTATAATTATAATTCAAGACATGCCTACCAAATCGCAATCAATACAGAAATACTCAGCAGCGATATTAGCCACAAAAAAGGAGTCCAAGAAGTAAAACGCTATTAGTTCCCATACATGTACATCAGTCCTTACCGATATCTTTGCAGTTTTTTTCAAGAACAAAGAGAGGAGCGAACGTTCTACTGGGAGAGTGACTTGTATATCCCTTACGTCCCTTGACTAGAAATCTGACGAACTCCGAAAAAGGGAGGTAGCGGTATCTGTGTTGTTAGATCTAGGGGCAATTTCCCGTAAACACAAGGCAGGGGTCTACCTATTGATTTTTGAAAAAGTGGCAAAAAATGGCATTTAAGGATTTAAGGGATATAGCATAATGGCAGTCAGGCACTGGACTAAGTATAAACAAACCATCTGTCCTTGATAAAGTCGTGTTCGTCAAGAATCATACTGCAAAACTGAATACGCGTGAAAAGCACCGCTAATATATTTAAAAAAATTGACACTTGGTGTTAGACATTTAGAAGAGATATCTAGCACTTTTCTACAAGACCAGATCCTCTGGTTCCATCGTTCACACAAAGATCGTAGCACAAAGATTGCTGTAATGGTATCCCTCCTCCCTACAGCATTACAAACCACAAGCCCATTTTGTGAAAATTAGAATGCTCGGTTTAGAAAAAAAGATGGTTTTGTACCCAATAATATTTTCGGAAAGGCCTTTCAATGTAAAAGGACATGGTTACGGATTACGTGTTTTCTTCTTTCTCGTGTTATGTTACACGTAGCGTATGCTTTGACGAAAGATAATTTTTTTTTTTTTTACAAACAGTCGACACCGTACCTCCTGTTGTAACATGTCCAGCTGACCGATCCTTTACAACTGCTTGTAACACCGGCGGTACAACTGATGTCACTTGGCAAGCAGCTACAGCAACTGACAACTCCGGAACAGCCAACCTTGTTAGTCAAACTCATCAAGTAGGACAATTCTTTACGATAGGAACTACAGACGTCACCTATACATTCACTGATCCATCAGGCAACAGAGCCAGTTGTACTTTTACAATTACAGTAATAGAAGGTAAAACCAAAATTTATTCGCGAATGGAGAATTAATACTTGCCAGGCCTTCATTAAAGAAAATTAGCCAGTTTAAGAAGTAGAGCCACTAACACGTGGACCAAAATCATATTGCTAGAAAGCATACTCGGAAACCCCCTCTCTGTGTAAAATCAACACACACGGATTTTTGCGTTGTACTATAGAGTGATCATTGAAAATTAAAAAAGTGCAACTTTTGGTTATGGGATTTTGAGTTTGGGATTGGGCGTTCTATCTCAGCCATTTTGCACGCTTTTTGACAGGCGAGGTGTTAAATGAAAGGGTAAGGCCTAGGAAACAAAATGTATAATTTCGAAAACCTTCAGAATTATTGGACTTTGGCACAATACAGATCGAAAAACATGCCGAGATACTTTGTGCCAACTATATATTACCAACCTATGTATTTTAAATACGCATTCAGTGGGTTTTGTCGCAAACCCAAACCATGCAGGATTCACTTGTACTCAGAGATAGTGTTCTCATGATAACAGGAGTATAAAATATCGCAAATATTTATGGTTAACCTATCGTTTGAATTGTCAATATCAAACCTGATGATTGCCAGTTGGCATAAAACTCAGTGTAACAACTAATATGCCATAAATAGACATGACAATATTTCACATTCTGGGGACTCTTTCCATTGGTGCCGTGTCATGATTCTGTACCCACCAATTGAAGGTAAAATGAAATGGTTACGTTTGTATGCATTTCGACAATTATTTCAGTTGACCCTACACCACCTGTCTGTACACCACCCATGATATTACTCAAACTATCCCTCTTGGAACCGGTGGTACCACTGTCACCTGGACGGAACCTAGGGCGACAGACAACTGTGGCGTACCAACACTGCAAAGCAGGTCACACGCACCAGGCGATTTCTTCAACACTGGTTCAACTCGTGTGAACTATGTATTTATTGATGCTTCAGGAAATACAGTCTCATGTGGCTTTAATGTCCAGATCTTAGAAGGTAAGCGTCATTTATATTTATTACCTCTTTGTCTCTACGCGTCTGTTATATTTATTAACTCTTTGTCTGAAGCAGATTTTCCATTTATCATAACACGTACTTTACAATTAAACATCCTCATTTCAATTTTATGTTTAGTTGACAGTATACCACCAGTGTGCACATGTGGCGATGACGTTCAACAAACAGTTCCTTTGAATGCGGGAGGAGCCAATGTTGTGTTTACCGAGTGTACAGCAACAGATAATTCTGGATCAGTTACTCTGGTTCAAAGATCACATTCACCAGGTCAACGTTTCACAACTGGAACAACTCGAGTAGAATATGTGTTTTCAGATCCTTCCGATAACCGTGTTACCTGTGGCTTGAATGTTATTGTTGTAGAAGGTTGGTACCAATTTACTTTAATTCTTTTTGTATCGTCTGTAGTTCTCTAAATGTATCTTCTTGATAACTTTCGACGGATATTATATTTAAAGAGACACGAGGACAGTTCCAGAAAGAAGCGCCCCATTTTTTGGAACCCCGTTTTGTTTTACATATTTGGAATATTTACCAATTTATTACATCATATCTGAAGTGAATAAGCCAAATACGTCGTCGTTATGCAATAAGATCATTAACATTATGATTTTGCATTTTCTGCACGAGTGCACGACTAAAAAATCAAAAGCATGATTTATGGGGACGATTACGATAGCAGGCAAGTTCAAAATATAGTTTTCTGTTTTACTTGTTTCTCCGATAAACCTTCGAAACGTTCTCTGTAAGTGTTCTACAATCGATGAAGTGCAAATTAAGAAAAACTTGTATCCTTTAAAAATCTCCTCCTGTCCTTTCAAACATGGAGTCTATCCAAGAGCGTTCAAAAAACCTGAAAGGAACTTATTAGTGCAATCGCCATCACGTTTAGGAAACATTTGAGATGCCTCCATAATTATCTTTAAAAAGTTGAGATTCTTTGTATTATTTGAAAAATCTGACGTGCAGATTTGACCGTTTTTAGAGAGACACTGGTATATTTGAAAAATAGTGCACTCTCTAGATTTTTCAAAATTTATATTTTTGGTGGTTATAAAGCTTTTATATACATTAGCCCTCACCTGAAATTAGTAAGCCCAAATCAGCGCGTTTATGGGTAAACAGAACGATTTTATAATTAATGTCCTTGGCGACATTAATTCAGCAGACAATGCGGAAATGGCGTGTATCCCACAAGAAAACACATGCCAGAGTTGATTCTCACAGCATGCACCTTATTTGACCGGTCTGTGACCTTTGTGGTTTTAATATCAATGAGCACGATTCTATGATATTCATGTAATAGACACATTTATGTAGATTAAAGTTAACTTAAATGTTAGCCTACAAATTACCTGGATGTCTTTAGCATCTTATTAATGTCCTTATCTCCTTTTGGGTATGTTATTTTTATGTGTAAAGTATATCTCTATTCTTCCAATGGCCTAGACTATCATTTGCGAGCAAATTGAAGAAATTTCATATTTTCTGAAAATGTGCCAGTGCCGTTTTAAAAGAAATGTAGAGACAGCAAAGTGGCCTATGACATTATGCTAACATTTGCTCACAATCCTAAAACCCACGACCAAAATGAACTCAAATTTGGGAAACAAGCTTTTTGCAAACATTAATCATAAACAAGCTAGAATCTGCAGTAATCATGTAATGCACCTTTTTACATTAATTTAAATTTCAGTTGATTCCATACCCCCGGTATGTGTTCCATCCAATGACGTACGTGAAACCATCCCACTCGGATCATTCGGTACTCAAGTTACCTATCCGGAACCACAAGCCAATGATAACTCTGGTACTGTTACATTACGATCGAGAACTCATGCTCCTGGAGCATTTTTCCAAGTTGGTACTACTGAAGTTTGTTACACATTTGCTGATCCATCTGGGAACACCGCCGATTGTTGCTTTGATGTTATAATTATTGAAGGCAAGATAATATTTCATTCACTTAAAATCTCCTAATGATATAAGTTTCAATATTCTTTCTTTAAAAAGTTGGTGATCCGATTTTTTCATATCATGTTTTCTATTTCACATGGAGACATATCAACAAAAATCGATTCCAAATTATTAATTAATTTGTTCTGTACTTTGCTTTGTAAGGCACTGTCTTCTCTTTAGAGCGTCATATAAAAGTTTATTATTATTATTGGTGTTACTATTAATATTATTATTAATGTAGTTACACGGATAAACATGTTTTCTTCTTACATTGCACGTACTCTTTGCCTTTAAATTGACGAAAGGTATTTTTCTTTACAAAAAGTCGACACTCCACCTGTCGTAACACGTTAAAATGTGTGTGTGTGTGTTGCGTGTGTGTGTGCGTATGTGTATGTGAATGTGGGTGTGTGTTTGTGTATGCAATTCTCCCTTGCATACTGGAAGCTTTAAATCTTTTGGTGGTGTTTTGAACATCAAGGTTTTTGGTGGTGTGTTAAATCTTTTTTTTTTAAATCAACAGTCGACACCGTACCTCCTGTCGTAACATGTCCAGCTGACCGATCCTTTACAACTGCTTGTAACACCGGCGGTACAACTGATGTCACTTGGCAAGCAGCTACAGCAACTGACAACTCCGGAACAGCCAACCTTGTTAGTCAAACTCATCAAGTAGGCCAATTCTTTACGATAGGAACTACAGACGTCACCTACACATTCACTGATCCATCGGGCAACAGAGCCAGTTGTACTTTTACAATTACAGTCATAGAAGGTAAGAAGTACAGTATGCTTTCTGTAAAATCACCTTTAAGGGGCTCAGTTTTAGATAAGACACTTTTAAGATAATTTCGTGTATGCGATAGACATGGCAACTTTTGTACATTTCGAAGACCCTTTCCATTGATCCATGCAGTGCCTCAATTCTCTACACGACCAAGCTATCCATTTTTGTTAGATATATTGAAACTGGTGTGGGATAAATTGAACAGATATACTCGAAAGAAATTTAAAAAGTGTTATGTTTGTATCATTTTTGACAATTATTCCAGTTGACCCTGAACCACCAGTCTGTACACCACCTAATGATATTACCCAAACTATCCCTCTTGGAACCGGTGGAACCACTGTCACCTGGACGGAACCTAGGGCGACAGACAACTGTGGCGTACCTACACTGCAAAGCAGGTCACACGCACCAGGCGATTTCTTCAACACTGGTTCAACTCGTGTGAACTATGTATTTATTGATGCTTCAGGAAATACAGTTTCATGTGGCTTCAATGTTCAGATCATAGAAAGTAAGTATCTATCATAATATTGCATTTTTAAAAGCAAATTTACATTTGATCTTTTCTCTTTAACCCCCACTTTACAGTTAAATATCTTCATTTAAATTTTGAGTTTTCTCGTATACTGAAGTGGGTTGGTTACCACCTTCCTCTTCTAGATTTTTTGATGCTCTGCAAAAAATCCTTTTTTGGACCCAAACGATTTAGTGTAATTATCAATTGACACTTTGCCCTCCTTTTCACGCAAAAATAAGCCCCGCCGGGGTATAGGTAGTGTACAAGGTGATCCAAAATTAATGGATGGCTGTGGTAACGAATCCCCTTCGAGAGCGATTTCCTATCACAATACGCTTCGTATGACGTCAGAATACCACAGATACTTGATTTGTGTACCAATTCTAATGGATAGCTGTTGTCCTTCTCTTTCTATTGATACCAAAATGAGTCACAGCATGCCTAGTATTACGTCAAAATTGGAGTAAAACTGTCTATTCCATTAGACACACAATGTAGAATAGGGAAAATATGTTTTCGAGCCAGTGAAATTGAAAATATAAATTTTCTACCCTAGAGTATTTCCATAATTGTCTACACTTATGGCGTCATAATGGAATGTTTGTCCTTATTTAAAAAAAAAAAAAAAAAAAAAACTCTAAGTTATCCTGTGGTACCAAATATTTAGGAATCGAATGTTTAATAAGGAAAGTCCAAGGAGCTTCCAATGGGGTTGTCAAACGCTTGGCTAAGGTAGACGAGGGTTAAACATCCTTATTAATTTTTATTTTTTGTTTTAGTTGACAGCATTCCACCAGTGTGCACATGTGGAGATAACGTTCAACAGACAGTTCCCTTGAATGCGGGAGGAGCTAATGTTGTGTTTACCGAGTGTACAGCAACAGATAATTCTGGATCAGTTACTCTGGTTCAAAGATCACATTCACCAGGTCAACGTTTCACAACTGGGACAACTCGAGTAGAATATGTGTTTTCAGATCCTTCCGATAACCGTGTTACCTGTGGCCTTAATGTTGTTGTTATAGAAGGTTTGTAAACATATGAATTATTTTGTATTCCATCTACCTGATGTAATAATAGTTACTGGAGGCTTAATGTCGAGAGTTTGTTGATATTTCGTTATTTGGTACAAACAATAACATAGTATTATGAAGAACGTTTATGCGAATAATGTTATATTATCTTTCATAAAGATCGAGTGCAGCAAAGAAAACTTTGAAATGAACCAATAATATAATCACCATCATGTTTTAGAAACTTTTGGAATGACTACAGTATACATAATTCTGATTTTGCTCATGATAAATTTCATTGTAGCTATTTTCCCCAACACTACTATATTCAATTTTGATGTTAATCAATCAATCAATCAATCAATCAATCAAATTTTATTCATCACATAAGCAAAATACAGTGATCCGCCTCTAGCTCTTGCCAAATGAATATTTTTAAACATTTCTTGAGAAAACAACAAAAGCAATGGTATGTGAGAAAATGACAACATGTTTTTCAACATCAAAGTATGCAAGATGGGAAAGAGTTCCATATGTACCCCTTTAAAATTCTACAGGAAACAAATTATATTTATTTATGGTCTACACTAACAAAACCCCTAATCCTAAGGCCAAAAATAAAAATAATTTGTTACATGTACAACTTTCAAGGGGGTACATATGGAACTCTTGCCGCCAGGTGCATAATGAATGATGAGAGTGATATCACACGCTAGAAGTAAAAAAGTGACGGTAAACTACCGTAATTGCAAAAACTTTTCTTTTTTATTGAAATGAAGTAGTCAATATTGTATGATATTTTCACCATAAAATATATACCGGAGAAAGACACAAATTTAATTTGTAGTACAAGATGGCTTTTTCGCAAATATCAGCAAACATCATTATTGAATAGCATTTTACAATGTTTGTAAATTTAGGGTTTCTCTTGGCAGCTTGGATGCATCTTCGAACTGCCAGTTATAATACCGTATTTTTTAAAGATTTTTAGAAACAGTCCAATAATCTTTTATGTTATTAAACTATTTTGAACTGAAGGGTATGTTTGTAAGTTTGTCCAAGTTCCAAATAATCAACAAAAAAAACCAACAAATAAGTAACATTAAAAACATATATTAACGGTGCATGTAAATGTACAAAGATTTCTAACAGTGTATTTACTGTCAAATACTTGGTTCATGAAAATGCTAGAATCTGCAATAATCATGAAATGCACCTTTTTACATTAATTTAAATTTCAGTTGATACCATACCCCCGGTATGTGTTCCATCCAACGACATAAGTGAAACCATCCCACTCGGATCATTCGGTACTCAAGTTACTTATCCGGAACCACAAGCCAATGATAACTCTGGTACTGTTACATTACGAACGAGAACTCATGCTCCTGGAGCATTTTTCCAAGTTGGTACAACTGAAGTTTGCTACACATTTGCTGATCCATCTGGGAACACTGCAGATTGTTGCTTTGATGTTATCATTATTGAAGGTAAGATAATATTACTTTCATTGAAAACATTCCTAGTTACATAGGTTTCAATAGTTTATTGCCCTTTTGTATCATGATGAGCACAATGGTGACATCGTGTTGCAACCTACAGTGTACAGTAAAAGGTAAAAATGCCAAATATAAGCATGTCAAAAACTACCAAAATATCTATACCATCGTAACTGTGTTGGCTTCAGAGAAGGGTTGAATAAGGCAATTATAACATTGTTCTGTGTCAAAGTTCAAATATTAAAAATTAAAATGTGTTTTCAATTATGGTTTCACGTGAATTAAAACAAACTTGGACCGCCTTATTTCATGAATTCAGAATTCCTTAACAAAATAGAATCGAATTTGAGGAAATGTTCTGATTTCGGCTCTTGCTTTAGGGAAATGGAGCTATATATGATGTAATCCAAATCAAGATGTTAGCCGTTTGCAAGGATTATATTCGAATTAGGTCATGATTGCAACCCTCCCCCAAAATAAATCCTGCTTACGGCCCTGGATATGTCAACCCGTACTTTTCGCCGATGGTGATTTAATGTGTTGCTTTCGATGGGCGGGTTCCTATCCTTTAACCCCTTTAGATATACGGTAAAATACTAGGATATAATTTTGCACAGCTAAGGTGTCACAATAGTTATTTCGAGGTAGTAAACCAGAGCCTTGAAATGTTTAACACCCAACTTTGTTAGTTAAACTCATCAAGTAGGACACTTTGGGCAAATTTGCCAGTTCTTCTGCTCCCAATCCTCTCATTTGGCCCAAATTTCAGCTACCAAGTCCATAAAATTTAAAGACAAATCAGCTCCGAAGACCCTACATTAGCCAAAAATTCAGATTTGATTGTCCCGGGGACACGCTTCTTTTCAAGTTTTCGGAAGTATAGGTCAGACAAGCACGTGTGCGCGCGTGAGCGTGTATGCTCGAACGCCTTCAAATGTTGGTGTGTATTGCCTTGCTCACTGCAAGGTTTAACAAATCTTTTGGTTGAGTTTTAAATAAACCTTTAGGTGTTTTTAAACAAATCTTTTGGTGTTTTTAAACGAAAGGTAATTTGATTTTTTTTACAAACAGTCGACACCGTACCTCCTGTTGTAACATGTCCACGTGATGCATCCTTTACAACTGCTTGTAACACCGGCGGTACGACTGATGTCACTTGGCAAGCAGCTACAGCAACTGACAACTCCGGAACAGCCAACCTTGTTAGTCAAACTCATCAAGTAGGACAATTCTTTACGATAGGAACTACAGATGTCACCTACACATTCACTGATCCATCGGGCAACAGGGCCAGTTGTACTTTTACAATTACAGTCATAGAAGGTAAGAGTAGAACGTTAATAATAATTTTGGTTCTCAAACGTTTTTGTAACGTTTTTACGAAACTTTCTTAACGTTAAATTGATTTATTGCTTAATTAAGTTAAGTTACTGCCTAATTAAATGCTAATAATATAATGAAAAGTATAATTTGGTGGCGTATTTTGCACTTTGCACAACAATCTTGGTCAAAATATCTTACCGTACGGTAAAATCGCCCCTCCTCCCCCGGAACAAAGTTGAAACCTGAAATTGTCTTACCGTGTGCCTAACTTTACTCGACATCGATTGGTGGAGAAGGATTAGCAAAAGCTTTAAACTTGATACAACTAAAACCCTATCAATTTTATACCTCAAAAAATGGCCAATTTATGCCAAAATGTAAAATAGCAAATTTTTGCAAGGTGTGTCAATTAATTATGTAGGTTGTAGGTAATTTGAGAGACACAACTATGTATTTGGTGTAAACAAAATTCGATCTGGAAGTGTGAAATGACAGAATTTGGTCCCAGTTATGCTCAATTATTCACGATGTCAGCATCAGGCACGTGTTGGGGCGCTTTGGATAGATGCTCTACCATAGAGCATGTGGATCCGATTGTAACATTGAAATCGATGATAAATCTCGCTCAGATATGTCACATGAGAGCGAACTAGTGTTTTTAATTTGACAGAAGAAACACAAGCTGTTGATTGCCCATGTTGCATACACACGATGGCTTACATTCAGTGTTTATAATCTTCGGCAAATCGTTTGGTTACACTTTGCTCCCGCATTTATATCAGATTATGCCCCATTCAAATTAGATTTGGAATTAAAGTATGTTGGTGATGGCCCTTTCTACGGAAGAGAAGAATATATGCTGTATTGGGTGGGACGCTTTTAAGGAGGTTGAGGTTAAAAGTATTGTAGGTTCAAACAAGATCATATAAGTTTTTTTGGGGGTTCCGCAGTTTGGGTAAAGATTACCCCTTTCTGATCGTGACAAGGCAAGACTCCTGGTTCGTGAACCAGATTGTTTGACATGAATATTCATGAGCTCATTTGCATATTTTCAAGTCTTAAGTGTCAACCCAAAAGTCAATTCCATCCTGCTAGGGTGAAAAACCATATAGAGCTTTGGTGCTGCATGTTTTTCTGGCAAGTTATTAAAAGTAGTGAGTTTATTTGCATATTTTCCAATAAAATATGATTAATACTATGTACCACCCCAATCCAACAACTGATTACTTCTAATTTAGGGAGCGGTCATTATTTATGCCAGGGGGGAATGGAGGATTTCAATTTTTTTCGGCAAAAATTGTTGCGTTCCCCCTCGCTTCCGTTCAAAAATTTCACACTCCCCCCTTGATCATGCTGATTTCCCCATTTAAAAGTTCATGTTCGCCTCTCTCTCGTTGATGAAAAATTTCACGTTCCCCCTCTCTCTTACAAAAAATTTTCGGGTTCCCCCCTCAAATCCTCCATTTCCCCCTGGCGTAAATAATGACCCTCCCTTAATTGGGTGGTAGATCATGAGGAACTCTGGTGCTTTTGTGTTGTAAATTGACGATTTTATGTTAAAAACTTGATTTTGGGGTATTTCATTGAAAAAAGTCTATGAAATGGTAAAAAAGTGTTGTTTCCACCACTTTTGGACACTTTTTTATGCTTGGAAACAAGCAGATTCTAAATCTACATGGTTACAGCTTCAAAATGGTATCAAAAAATCTGTGTCCGCAGGGGGGTGCAACGAAAATGAAAAATAAGGCTCTTTGAAATTTCAGCTGATAGCCTATAATGGGTTATGAATAATAATGAGCATTTTTCAGAAGCGTGTGGTTTGCATTTTTGACCCCAAATTCCATCTTCTGTAGCCAGCTAACACGTTCTTGAACTAGAAACGGCCTTCTCATTTCTTAATTATTTTATTGTAGCTACAGTACTTGTGGTGCTCTTGTTCTTGAAATATATCATTTATGTCGAACAAACTGATCAGTTACACGTACTCCAAATTACTTGCAGGCATAATACGTTTGCACTTATTTTGTGAATTATTTCAGTTGACCCTGAACCACCCATCTGTACACCACCCAATGATATTACTCAAACCATCCCTCTTGGAACCGGTGGTACAACTGTCACTTGGACGGAGCCCAGAGCGACTGACAATTGCGGCATACCTACGCTGCAAAGCAGGTCACATGCACCAGGCGATTTCTTTAATACTGGTATAACCCGTGTTAACTATGTGTTTATTGATGCTTCAGGAAATACAGTTTCATGTGGCTTCGATGTCGTAATTACAGAAGGTGAGTTTCTATTTATTTTGTTTTCATATTAGTCCCTTTATTCGGTAACTGTAAACCAAATCTTTTAAACCGTTTTCCTCTTTAACGTTATATTCCTCAACCTTACTAGTAAAACATAAATTTGTATGGTTTACCTTTTACAGTAGATCCCTTTCACGATTTTCTTTCCATACTGGTCATTTTATTTAAGTATTAAGTATTGTAGTCTGATTTTTATTCGTGTCAATTGATCAAAATTAAGATTTTGACGATTCTATTCATTCTGAGACGGTGTATACTTTTTCCAGGAAAACAAATAGAGCAGATCTTCAAGCCTATAACTAGGGGAGGGCCGGTGGAAGCGGACACCCTAAATTCTAAAAAAAAAAACCCCAAAACCCCTAAAAAGAACTAAACGACGACGAAAAAGTAGATTTTTTGCGAGCGGAGCGGCCAACAAATTAGGTTTTTATTGCTTTTTGTTGAAAAAGGTTAACTTTTCGGTAAAAAGTCCGCTTTTACCAAATTCGCCTCCCCCTTTGCAATTTTTTTGGGTAAAGTCCCTTTTGAAAAAAAATCTCCCCTCCCCTAAAAAAAATCCTGGTTACGGGCCTGAGACTCTTCTAGCTTCTGTACACAAGATAATAATAGCTAATAATTGTAACTATCAATGATTACATGAACTGAGTTAACTCAAGAAGCATGAAATTTAAATTTACTTTAGCCCTTATTCTGCGAAAGGAGATGGGTTGTTAGCACCCCCTGTAATTTGTCACGTAATTACATTACCCTAACCGTCACCAACTATATTTCACCTCTTTGACAACAATAACATTTGAGAGAGGTGTGAGGGCGTGTCAGGGTAGAGAAAGTTTTTGTTGATATTGCTTCATTGCAACGTTTTCATATCGTCATAGTATATTAGTTTTTTGTTGTTATTTATATTCTTTATTGTCTTATTAAATAAAGACAAAATGTTTTTTGTTTGTGTGTGTTTTTGTTTTAATAGTTGATCGCGTCCCACCAGTATGCACATGTGGTGACGATGTTCAACAGACAATTCCTCTTAACGTCGGAGGCGCCAATGTTGTGTTCACTGAGTGTACAGCGACTGATAATTCTGGATCAGTAACGCTGATTTCCAGATCACACTCACCAGGTCAACGTTTCACAACGGGAACAACTCGAGTGGAATATGTGTTTTCAGATCCTTCCGACAATACCGTTACCTGTGGTCTAAATGTCATTGTTACTGAAGGTATATTAGCATTTCTTAAACAACATTATGTCGATCTACATACGCTTACAGATCAATTAACAACAATTAAATATTATTTGTATTATTTTTGTGTCGTCTGCAAGAATTTCATAAGGCACATATGGATTACTCTGGTGGTATGTGTGTGTGTGTGTGTGCGCGAGCGCGCGTGTGTGTGTGTATGTGTGTGGTTTGTAAGCACCGGCACACCGCGGACACACAGTCATGAGAAAGCAACTTCTAACCGCGGACACACAGGAAACGGGGACGTCCGCGGTTAGAATCTATGTTATTTTCTTTTTCGGTCGGTACTGAATAATGCAATGTTCAATTATTCTTCCTCTATCTTCCGGTTGGTGTACAAATTGGAATGCATCGTGTGCATGGTTGATGTCATTCTGAATTATTACTTTCTAAATAGCGACCGCTACGGGCAACTATGCCTAACTACTGAATGTCTCCGGTTAGATAGGAGAATTTCAAACTAAAATACAAGCTTTTCAGGACACCAGAGTAATTAATTTTATTATTAATAATGCCAATTTTGCATATATCCGTTAAAAATATTATGTCGTCAAATAAAGATGTCCGCGTTCTACCGGTATAAACTCAAAGTCCGCAGTTGTGGTCAAAATGTTAACCCTTAATATATTGCAATGCTGTATGAGTTCCGTAAGGCCTACGATGATGTAACTTGGTGGAAAGGAGGAGGCGGGGTGGGTGATATGTTGGTGACATTATGTGACATTGGTGACCTCATGTGACCTTTGACCCCCATTCACAACCCTCCACGGCAGAACCCTTACTATATTGCATGCCTATGAGTTCCGTAAGGCCTTCGATGATGTAACTTGGTGGAAAGGAGGGGCGGGTGGGGTGACATATTGGTAACCTCATGTGACCTTGGTGACCTCATGTGACCTTTGGCCCCATTCACAAACCGCGACGGCAGACGACATTAGCGGTCCGGGGACCGCGATGTATTTTTTTTATAACCGTAGACCCGACCTTATTCTGTTATTAGTGATCACGGTTTTGACCCACCTTACGCGACTTTCAAAGCAGTCAATGGTCTCGTAATTAGTATCCCATTTTTCCTGTTTAACTTAAAATAATGTTGTCACGGTATGGATATATGCACGCCACCTCATACACTGAAATAGCGTAAACTATATTTAACTCTCCAGATATGTTAATTTAGATCATTATTTTGCGTTTTTTTGCATCAATTTCTTACAAAACCCTATAAATCTTGATTGATAGAGTATTTTCTTAGTTGATATCTAAAAATGAGTTTTAGTTCTTAGTTCTTTGCAAATTAAAAAAAATATTATTCCTAAAACTAGAAAGAAAAAAAAAAGTTTTTAAACGACGCTACGAAAAATGTAAAAAAATGTTCTATTTCCAATAAAAAGTATAATTTGTTTTTTTAAATACACTTTCTCTACTGCAGTGGATACCACACCGCCCGTATGTGTTCCATCTAATGACATAAGTGAAACCATCCCACTCGGATCATTCGGTACTCAAGTTACTTATCCGGAACCACAGGCCAATGATAACTCTGGTACTGTTACATTACGAACGAGAACTCATGCTCCTGGAGCATTTTTCCAAGTTGGCACCACTGAAGTTTGCTACACATTTGGTGATCCATCTGGCAACACCGCCGACTGTTGTTTTGATGTTATAATTATTGAGGGTAAGATAAAGAATTAAGTCAAACTAAAATGCATTATTAAATTTAAAGAATATGATATGAATCTTTGAAGTGAAATCAAACAAGTCTGTTAGCTCAAATAATAATGTAAATATGTAGCATGACCTTCGATTAACTACACTCATTAAAGGGACACAGGCAGTGCACCTTTACAACAAAATACAAAATTTCTTAAAATAGCTGATATGGATACACTAGCCACTCTGCATTAGATTACATAGATTTCGGACCTATTTGGCCACAGAACGTGATAATTAAACATAACAGATGGCAAAAACTATATCTTATTTCCATTGTCATATCTAGATGTACACCTTGCTTTACCTTTCACCAAAGTCTGTGAAAATTAATTTTTTACCCCTGTACAGCCGGAAGCATTTTCACTCCATACCTCCAATATCATAGGTCCTACATGAGCAATCTATACATATTTGGAATCCGTACAACCAGACGAATACTTCGATATACTTTTCAAGAAGATTGGAGCAAATTTAAGCTTTTCCCCTTCTGTAACCTTCCATTTCCCCCTCTCACGATGAAACATTCGAAATCTGCGTTGTCCCAAAAACCAAAAATCTTTCTTTGGACGTGACCATATTTCAGAGATTTATCATCAAATGTACAATTCCCCATACTTTCTCACGAATCTGCTCTGCTATCACTGATATATCAAGAACCCTTAAGCAGTGATAACAAGTTAGAAAGACATGGCCTAGTCTGAAGGGTTTACAGGGAAATTTACACTATTCGGATGTGTATTTTGTTGCGTTTCAGTTCAGTAACCTAAGCCACTGAAATAATTAGTGGTTTTATTACCAATTTGCTTGATTTAAACACAAAGAAAGTGGTTTAGGCTGGTTCATTTCAGGTGAGGGTTAACGTATGTGAAAGGGGATACAGACATGCAAAAACCCCAGGTTTGACAAAGAAATTAGGGTGCCCTATTTGTAGTCAGTGTCCCTTAACCAAGGGAAAGGTGTGCTAATGTGTGTGTGGACAGGTCCAACTTTACAAAAGAAAATCTTTCGAGGTTTTATTGTCATCGGAAGTATAGTTAAAAATCTGTGTGCTTGTGTATATTTATGTATGTGTGCTTATGAATCTGTACTTGTTTTTACTTGGTATTAGAAATTTAGAATAGATATCTATCACTTTTCTACAAACCCAGATCGTCTGGTTCCATCGTTCTAGTAGCACAAAGATTTCTATAATGGCATCGCTCCTCCCTACAGCATTACGAACCACAAGCCCATTTTGTGAAAATTATAATGCTCGATTTGGAAAAAAAATGTACTTTCCTTGAATCGGTAATGGTTTTGTACCCAATAATATTTTCGGAAAGGTTTTTCAATGTAAAATGAAATGGTTACGTATTAAGTGTTTTCTTCTTTCTCATGTTATGTTACACGTAGCGCATGCTTTGACGAAAGATAATTTTTTTTACAAACAGTCGACACCGTACCTCCTGTCGTAACATGTCCAGCTGACCGATCCTTTACAACTGCTTGTAACACCGGCGGTACAACTGATGTCACTTGGCAAGCAGCTACAGCAACTGACAACTCCGGAACAGCCAACCTTGTTAGTCAAACTCATCAAGTAGGACAATTCTTTACAATAGGAACTACAGATGTCACCTACACATTTACTGATCCATCGGGCAACAGGGCCAGTTGTACTTTTACAATTACAGTCATAGAAGGTAAGAAGTACAGTATGCTTCCTGTAAAATCACCTAAGTGTCTCAGTTTTAGATAAGACACTCTTAAGATAATTGCGTATATGCGATAGACATCACAACTTTTATACATTCGACGACTCTTTCCATTGATCCCTGCATGATTACCTGTTGTTGTTAGATATATAAAATTGGTATGGGATAAGTTGAACAGATATACTCGAAAGCATTAAAAAAAACGGTAGTTTTTATCTTTTTTGACAATTATTTCAGTTGACCCTGAACCACCAGTCTGTACACCACCCAATGATATTACCCAAACGATCCCTCTTGGAACCGGTGGAACCACTGTCACCTGGACGGAACCTAGGCAACAGACAACTGTGGCGTACCTACACTGCAAAGCAGGTCACACGCACCAGGCGATTTCTTCAATACTGGTTCGACTCGTGTGAACTATGTATTTATTGATGCTTCAGGAAATACAGTTTCATGTGGTTTCAATGTTCAAATCACAGAAGGTACGTTTTCATCTAGTTTGTTTCTTGAAATATATTTTAATCCCCTGACCCCTTTCTGTATCATGAAAGAATAGAATATGCGTATTGTGTGAGGGCACTTGAGAACACGGGTGGCATAACAGGTAAAGCGCAAATCATAAGACCATCATTTGTAAATCGTGAGTTCGAGCCCCGCTATAGGCAGCGTGTTTGTGTCCCTGTGTAAGATACTTAATCTCAAATAACCGTCGACCCAAGCGAAATCCCGGGAGCTGTTATGTGGAATATTAGTCTTGATAGGATTGTGCGCTTGGGCAGTTGCCGGTATAGGTGAAGCGAAATGATTGTGACGACAACGGTTTGTCTACATGTGTAAAAGACGCTATAAATCTGATTGTTATCATAATTATTATTATTGTTATGTTGTTCATAGTTGATCGCATTCCACCAGTCTGCACATGTGGTGAAGACGTACAACGTACCGTTCCTCTCAATGCCGGTGGTTCAAACGTTGTATTTACTGAATGTACTGCGACTGATAATTCTGGCTCAGTTACGCTGGTTTCCAGATCACATACACCGGGTCAACGTTTTACAACTGGAAGCACTCGAGTAGAATATGTGTTTTCGGATCCTTCTGATAACCGTGTTACCTGTGGCCTAAATGTTGTAGTCATTGAAGGTATGTGTCCTGTCAGGGGTCTTCCCAAATTCGGTCGTAATCTACGTGCATACTATGTCATGCCTGAGTGGACCAATTTGTCCAAAGCACTGTGTAACTGGTATGAAAAAGGTCTTATGTATATATGACATGACGTATGTTAGTATACACGTAGGGTTACGCACGAGTTTGGGGAACGGCCGCGGGTCCCTGGTGTTCTCATAAATAGTGCAATACGCACAATCCAATCAAACCTTCAAAACTGAATCAAACGAAAGCGACACCTCAACCACGCAAATTACAAACAAGGGCCTTTTCATAATAATAATAACACTAGTTCATAATCTAAAACAAAATCATTTCAATGATAGCTCAAATAAAGACTTTTAAAAATGAATTAATCTGATTAAGTTTTTATCCTCACTTCTGGGGTGATTTTGAGCATCTGTGAACACCCATCGGCGACGAGCGATTGAATCTATCCCAGCAGGTATAAGTACTAAGCAAACAGTAAAATCGTAATGAATAAAGGGTTGTGATGTGGCCATGGATGCCGCAATTGTTGTAAAAATTGTAACAAAATAATAAATTTTGTTTTCACTTCATTGACGAACCATGGCACTACATACTGTTACTGAAAAAACGGTTACCCAACGGAAAGGTGATTGTTCACCCACTTACTGCAAATGCAGAGAATTTATGTTTATGTAATGTTGGTAAGCAGGATGTGTATCGATAATCCTTGAAAATGAAACGCTAGGTCTAACTTAAGTGGATCTAGGTCTCAAAAACATTATCTTGAACCCCTCTATTTAGCAGAGGATGGTTATGAAGAATTGTTTTCAAATATTTTTAGTACAGATCAATCAGAAGAAATTAATAACATCAACCTTCCCTTAGAGCTTAAAAGCCCATGTTTTTGAAAGAATGAATTGAAATCATTTTTCATATATACGACTGATAACTACTGGACTCTGTCCATTTTAATCAATGTAACAAATCCAAAATTGTAATGAAATGTGATCGATAAATTGGCGTGTTTTCATGAAACTCATTTGAAATCCCATTATATTATTATCCTATTATCCTATTATACTGGCTGGATCATACACATTACAAAAATAATCAACGCGTGGCTCCCATCCTCAGTGCATAGTTGGGTTGAAGTGTTGTATTTCCACATGATGTGATTTCTTTTTTCAACACCCGAGCATTGCAGCAGTGTCATACATATTGATTTCCGTTTCATTAAGATTCCACACAATGTTATGATTTTAAATAATGACAATGGGGCATGAAAAAAGACTTAAAGTAATAATAGCAATTGTTGAAGGGCGCCCTCAATTTTCAAATTTGTGAGATTTATCCACAGTTATGTTGGTAACTGTCTATAAACTAAAATTGTGCATGTGTTATAAAAGAAGGGATTTTCTAATTAGATTCAGGGATTCCAGATCCTAAATTAAAGGCAGCACTGGAAACCCAAAATGTCTGCCTGTTCATTATGAAATAGCACAATCACATGAAATAGATCCTAGCTTGACTTCCGTGAACCAACGGAACAGCTAATGGATGGGCTTTGACATGTACATGATGTTATTTCCTGGCTACTTCATATTGGAAAGACGTTTTCAGCAGCTGTTAAATTATTATCGGGATCCGATATTAATTATTCTAAATTTCCTCTTATGCGAAACACAAAGAATTTCAAGCTTAACCAGATTTTTTTCACAGGTATAGTTTACTAGCCAATTAACAAAGCCAATGTGCAAAAATCTCAAAATATTTGAAAATTGGGGGCGCTCTTCCAAAAATGTTACTATGATTTCAAAATGTTCTCCCCCAAACCATGGGTGAAAAAAACCATCGCTTCCCACACTTCGCGTACCGAGCCCTGAAACATGAAAAACTTAACTTCCCACCACTCTTTAAAATTGCTTCATAAAGTTCACTCATGCAGATGATGTAGTTTTTCGAAGGCAATTCCCTAGCTTAGTCTAATTTTGAGGTGGCTATTTATACTACCAAAAAAAAGGAAAAAGAAAAAAGTGAACTATTCAATTAGGGTATTCAATTTTGCGCAACCACGTGTCAATCTTCCCACAACTAAACCACCAATCTTTAATTACAGTTGACAGTACACCACCTGTATGTATACCAACCAACGACATAAGTGAAACCATTCCTCTTGGAACCTTCGGTACACAAGTTACCTTTACGGAACCGCAAGCCAACGATAACTCTGGTACAGTTACATTACAAACGAGAACTCATGCTCCTGGGGCATTTTTTCAGGTTGGAACTACTGAAGTTTGCTATACATTTGCTGATCCGTCTCAAAACACCGTTAATTGTTGTTTTGATGTTATAATTATTGAAGGTGAGTTAACAGTATATTTGAAACCTGTACAATGCCTTTAAACTATGTTTTTTTATTTCTCATCTCTTTAACCAGAGAAGATGAGAAAGAAGGAGATGGCTCGATTTTGCAATCCGATTACCCAGGATTACTCTCATTCATCAGCTCATTGTTAGGAAACTTCAAGGGGCCACTCGATTGGACCTTTGAAGTAATGTGTTCAACCGCCTCAAGTTTGGCCGTTCGAGAAGGTTTCACAACAGGAAGTAATTGACACGCTCCCACTAAAATTGCTTATTAATTTTCCAGCTAAAAGATCTCTGCTGGCAATGAACTCCGCAGTTGTTCTGACTGATTCTTATTTATTTTAATCGTTGGCGAAATAATTGAGGAAATCAGTGACTTTTTAACGAAAGAAACAGCAAAATCGACCCTTTTTCGGTAAGCTAACATTGATTCAAGGTTTTTGGGGTCAATAAAAGATGTTATTATTTTAGCCTAATTTACCAATATCCGGTTATTTCCTGAGAAATATGATATGATGAATGATTAGATAAATGCATTTTCAATACATCTCAACCATACTTTTTGTGTCAGAAAGTGTCCAAAGTGCCAAAATACTTTGAAAATTTGGGGTCAAAGTTGTATATAACTGATGCAGGCGAGTACGTTTCGCTGTACTGGTCTCAACCATAGTGTATAGACACTGTGCAAATAGCAATTGAAAACTGGGTAATTGGAATGTTTCTGGGATTTAATGACAGGTGTATGTAATGTTCTCCGGCAAGTAGTGCAAGTCTTTGTCCAATCGATTGGATTTAAGCCGATTGAGATGAATAGGCGGTTGAACAGTTTATCTTTTGAAGTAGCAGTCGAACCACCTCCTTCTTTCTCATCTTCTCTGCTTTAACCAAATAACGAAAAGTTAAGTCAAAACACCGTCCTAATCAGAACATACGCTAAATCAACGGAATTTCATTTCTCAAGAACATTAAATAAAATAGGAAGATGGGTTTGTAATAGCAGAAGCAATGGTGAAGTATGGGGTTTAAATCTCGAATAAATATTGGGTATCCTGCATGTTTCAGGGGAATTCTTTATACAAAGTTACAGTAAATATCTGTTTCTAAGCAACGTACACCATATCGCATACTTTAAAGCGACACTGCACATTTGAAAATAATGCACCTCAAGATTTTTCAATTGATATTTTTGATGGTTGTTCAAGCTTTTTATTATACATTAGGCCCTCACCTGAAATGAGACCAAATCAGCGTCCTTATGGTAAAAGGAACGATTTTTAATTAAGTCCGCCGGCGGACATTAATTCAGCAGACGACGGAAATGGGCGTTTAACACAAGAAAACACACCCGTTGTCAATCCTTTCCCCACTGCTGATCGCTGTTGACCCGTCCCGTGACCTTTGTATTTTAATATCAAGAGTACGAGTCTATGAATTCATGTAATATACACATTTGTTGATTAAAGTTAATGGAAAACTTAAAAGTTAGCCTACACAAAATTACCTGGATGTCTTTAACCTCTTATTATCTGCTTTTTGAGTGTGTTTATTTTATGTGTAAAATGTATCTCTATTTCCAATGGCCTTGACTATCATTTTGAGAGCAAATTGAAGAAATTTTCATATTTTGTGAAAATGGTGCCAGTGCCGCTTTAATTACCACCACCTCACGCTCTCATTTACTTCTTTACCACGTTGTTCTCAACCATTCTTCCTTTACTATTTTGGTCTTTTTCTGTTGATTCACAAGCCAGTATTAATTTTATCTTTCCGGCCCAACCCAGAAAAATGATCAGTGCGCTTAGTAAAAAATTAATCGAAAATAGTCATTTGTCACACACTTGATGTTATCCTACTTTACGGCCTTATTTGGGATTTTTGACACACTTTATTATGAGTATTGGATTTGATTACTGATTCGTCCACACTACAATTTCACAAATGGCCACAAATTAGGTGATAAGCCAAGTATGATGTTGATCATTTAATTGATTAACCATTTCCCATAACACAAATAGGTGATTGCATGTACAGATCTGATGCACATGCTGTTACAATATTGCTAGCAGCGTTACAGATAGGTTGACACAATGTCTTATGGGACTTAGATTTTATCCATTCCATTTATAACCATTTCGCTAGAAGGTACATTCGGGTCCGATACATTAAAAACATATATCTTTCTTCAGTAACACATCATCATCTTCTCCTCTGTCATAATATCCCCCAAAAATGCCTACCATGTCCAATATTTTGTATTTTATTCAACCGCTTCTATCCGAGCCATCAGTACCCCCCTTTTTGTTTTTTTTTTCAATATAATATCCCCATTTATCAAATGCACATTCCACACTGGTGAATTTGTGGATGACACCAATGTACTTTATTTCTTGAAACAACTTGCCCTCACATTTGTCCAAAATCCCCTTTTTGTTCTCACCAAAAATACGTCCAAGTATCTATTTACAGGGATGATGTAATATGTGGGAAGTCTCATTGTCTATTTGCACATCACATAGTGGTTGTGATACTAATGACGAGTGATAGTATAATTATAGATATGATGTAATACTTAGTGATCTCGTGAGAATTCTAGAAGCTTATAAGGAACTACAGGGTGAGTCAAAAAGATTTACACTTTTTTTTTTTTTTTAAATCTTTAAAATATTTAACAAGTTTTAAAATTGTTTTATACATGAAAACACTAGCTCATATATCCACTATCATTGGTAAAAAAAATCTAACACTTACCTTTTCGGATATTGCATATATGGTAATTAACGAAAGGCGCCAAACCAATTGACCACGGTTGTACAATTCTTCACTGCACAGCAGCAAAAGCCATTGAGTCACGTTACTTTTACACTGTTCTTTTAAGCATTTATTTTTTGTATTTTGTTTTAAAGTAACCATTACCTAATCTGTAACAACTGTTGTTGAGAATATTTTTCTCTAACAATAGTCAATGACAGTAGCGTAACAGGGGCAGGGGAAGGGACGCATTGGTCCCCTTCCCCATGGCCTGACCAGGAATAAGCTTAAGCTAGCGTCAAAGCATGAAAGTGAGAAAGGACAAGCAAAAAGGTAGTAGGGAAAGAGAGGGAAGGAGAAGAGAGGAATGAGATGTAAAAGGAAAGACAGATGGATGTTGAATGTGTGTAATGTTCAAATATTGATTCCCCAAGTGCCCCCCCCCCTCCCCACCCATCCGGTTTATGAGGATCAGTGGAAAGTGGTCAGCGGCTGTATTGCCGGGTTGCCTACATATTTGCATTCAGTTTCCGCGAAAGCATATGTGAACAATTCGAACATTTATGAAGTAATGCTTCAAAATTTGGTTGTAAGATTCCATAGTTTGTTATTGATTTCAGATTAATGAAAGAGTTTTAACTTTTTTTTTACAATTATATGTTGTCATGGCAACAGTTGATGTATGCAAGATGTCATGATTACTTGTGTGGACTCATCCAAATTCTCTTTGGCCAATTCCACAACAGTGATTCCGTTGACAGAGTGAAAATCGGTACCTATCTTTAAGTTAGAATAACTTCGCAATGCAAAGTTCAAAAATCAAAATTCAAAATTTCTCTAGTGTGAAATATCTCGTTTTTAATATTGTACTCCGTCTCTTTGGTAGTTTTTCATGCTGAGAAAATTCAACAAACCGAGTGTAAATCTTTTTGACTCACCCAGTATATATAACTAGTAGTAAAGTCCAAAATCATGGTCTTTGCATGATTATCTTAACAGGCAGTTCATTCAAGACCTGGAGATCGGCCAAGGTTGGCTGCTATTGTTTAATAACTCTTCACTTATAATAATTTAACCTGGAGTGGTCAAGTGTGTAATGACTATTGATAGCAGGAGGAATCCGGGATAGTCTTTACCGCTCGAGAATATGAATTCACAAACAGTAAACCACTATCTGACTCTGGCTGGTTCCTCTCCTACTGAGCAGAATTTCCGTGACGCCAACCTGTAATTTAAAACTAAACCTATATCAATAGGTCAAAATCAAGCTTCACTTTCCCTACGTGGTGAGCAATCCAAGGCTTCACAATGATAGGAATAACCGACATCGCATAATAACAATAAACTAAAAACTATATAGAACGTTTGGCTGCCACCCGCCAGATATCCCTATGTTTCAACTTTAGAAAGTCAAAAGGATCGTTAGGCCACTCTTTCACGGTCTGTATTCATCCTGAAAATCAATCAAGCCAGCATTGCCTTTCACTCTTCGCTAGGTCTGTCCTCGTCAGAGCGGCCTTGGAGCACCTGCGTTACGATTGTAACAGACTAATTACCGTTATTATTCCCTTTATAGGCCTCACATGTGTTAAATCAATTAGAGCTGTCAAGATTTAGGCCCCTTCTCAACATGAAGCTATGAGCCAGGTGAACATTACTGCAAAATTAACCGCTAGCTGATTTGAGTGGAAACGGTCAATAAACGGGTTGATCACTATTCACATCATGTCAAAACTTCAGCGACATACAATATTTTCTCCACAAGCCATCTCCTTTAGCCTATTTGCTTTTTTCGCTGTCACAAATTCACACTTCACTATGCCTCAATCTGCCTTAACCGTGTTAAGTCAGGAGGTATCAAGATTTCCCCAAACATTAGCTATAATGATCCAGGAGGAAATTTACTGCCCAACAGTGCCAGCAAGAACTCCCACTCCCAATAGACCAATCAGTTGCGTATCTGGGGTCGGAGAAAAGTGGCCCTAAGTGCTCATCATGGGGAAATGCGGGTGGTGCAGAATACCCCCTTGTAAGAAATTGCGGCAAAATTGGGAAACTTTGAGGCAATGCAGCCGTTTTTGACGCTACCCTCCAATCGGGCGATTTTTTCATTGGTCGGCCTGCGGCTGACCTTTCCCTGACCGCGTTTTTGCCCCTCCGAACCACATGCTGCCTACAGATTTAGACTGGCTACGTGCCCCCGGCTGCAATTCTTCAAAACAATAAATTGTAATGAATAAGCATTATAGGGCTAATGTAAATATAGGCCTACTCTTTGCCCGGGGCAGGGCCATACGCAGGATACTTTTTTGGGAGTGGGGGGGGCGGGACTCGAAAAAGTGGACCTTTTTGGTATAAGTGAATCAACCCCGGTCCTTTTTGAACAGCTCATCACCCTAATGGGCTACTGTGCAAATTTTCTCTCAATTTTGGACCCTTCAGCCCACAAATCAACCAATAAGTGGACCTTTTCGGCCCTTGTGTGGAATTTCCCCCCGCGTATCTCTAAAACCAAAGATTGAATAATCTAAAAGGATTGAGTTGAGGGAAACGTCTAAAATCCCCTCGATTGAAAATTCATGCTTGGTTTGCATTTTCGATCTTTAAGAGCTTTAAACTGATTTTCTCAATCTTAATTTGGGGGGACATTTCCCTCACCTCAATCTTTCCATTTAAAAGAGAGTATGGTCTGGTTTCGCAGTCATGTTGCAAAAATCAAGAACCATGGCCTAATGCTAAAAATTACAACTTTGAGGTGATTTTACTTTTTACCACGGTGTTGTTTTTATCTATTGTAGTTTAATTCTATGAATTTTTAGTTAAGTATGGCCAAATAAACACCCCTTCTACACCAAAATAGCTGATATCCGGGGCTGATATTGCCAGAGATAGGGGTACGATACGTCATGTTTAGAGTGTCCGCCCCATGCCGGGATTTTCGACTGGGGACGCCGATGGGAAAGGAAATACGATCCGAATTTTCATTTATTTTACAATATTTGCTGTAATTGCACTGTGATATTACAGTGGTGTGTGTGTGTGATTAGTAAATACGTATACTTAATTGCGCAAGTTATATACGCATTTCACGTGCATTCACCCTAATTGTAATAAAACAATAGAGTAACATTTGGCAAGAACCTGAAATAAAATGCTTAAAAATACAACATAAGATGATTTCTTATTTCTGCTAGTGTTTTTCCGTTGGTGTTTTATTTTTTTAATTATTTTGAGCGTAAAATGACAAAATGAAGAATCGGGGCGTCAATACACGATACATATCGCTAATGACAGGTACAGATAGGTACCACTCTCTCATGTTAACACCTTTATGTCTTAGGCAGGACTTTGGTCATCACGATCATTTAATACACCACAAGCTCCATTAATAATTTGTGTGTGCAGCAGCACTTGACTTCAGTGGTGTTGTATTTTATCAAGGACTTTTATGGTCACCATTGACACAAAGAAATTGAATTTGCGTAACAAAGTTAATCGTGAAGTGTTTGGCCCTATGTTGGCTGTCGTAATTAGAGTGTATACCATGAGTACCACAATGTTCGGACTTAGACTGGTACCTGCCGATCCAGAGCGCTTTGCAGATAGTTAGAACTCGCTGGTTATATACGTGCAAAAAGAGTTAGAGGGCACCAGCGGAATAGAGCGAGGTCAAAATTACCAGCGCACGGAATTAAAAAGTCTTACAAGAAAAAGAGAGGCCTTAGCCTAAGTTATTATCACGCCCTCTATAACTAGTCAAGTGGCTTATTATGCCGTACGTACGTCGGAAGGTGAAAAGAAAACCCTATACGGATTTGAACAGTGTTTTCGCATGCAAAAAAACTAAATGTAGATGTTCATGATTTGAAAACCACACGGTCTTTAATCTTTGGAAATCTTGAACAATAACAACAATGCTGCACATTCGCGGACTTTTATCTTTACTATACGGATTCTTAATACAATCTTTTCGTCTAAAAACTAATCACACAGGTTCATAAATTTAACTTCTAGAAAGGCACCATGTATTTCGTTGGCACGCAATCCTATTGGGTTTTAAACTTCCGTGTTAAAACACCCATAGCAAAAACACGGTCTCAGACCCGTGCCGAAAAACAAAGCCGGTCGAAAAAAATATACTTGTGAAAATAACGTATCAAAATATCCATTAATTTTATTTTAAACAGAAAATTAATTAAAAATACTTAAAATAGGACCATATCTGAAACCCATATGTGAATACAGACCATTCTGGAAATCTAAGAACGAGCAGATTCGAACCAGCTTATCGATAATGGTGGCGTGCTTCCGCTATGGTTTTGAGACTTGGGCACAGATCAAGGTACACTGCCAGTGGGGAAATTCGCGTGTGGAGAAGGACTAGTTAATGATTAATGAGTTACTGGAATGGCATATGGCTCTTTATATGCTAAAAGCTACCAGGTTACATCTTTTTTAATTTAATAAAGTTAATATATATATATTTTTCCTTTGCAAATAAGTCGACACCGTTCCTCATGTCCGTAACAGTCCGCTGACCGATCCTTTCAAACTGCTTGTAACACCGGCGGTACAAACGATGTCACTTGGGCAAGTCAGCTACAGCACTGACAACTCCGGAAACCAGCCAACCTTGTTAGTCAAAAATCATCAAGTAGGACAATTCTTTAGGATAGGAGAGACAGACGTCACCTACACCTTCACTGATTCCATCGGGGCAACCGACCAGTTGTACTTTTACAATTTTACAGTCATAAGAGGTAATTGACGTAGGCCTCATGTACATTTTTGCAAACATAAATGCGTGGTTAAAATCATACTTCATTGCCTCACTTTAAGGAAAATAGGACGTATATTTGTAGAATACGAAGACAACAATAACTCCAGGGATCAGATACATAAATAAAATTGTGGCAGGTAAGATATGCATCACGATTTCCGGTGTGAAAGAGATATAGTCCACCCGAAGCCATAGCAAGCGTGGAAGCGTGAAATGTTGCGTTAAGAGTCAAATAAATCGCAGGTCCTATCTTTTGTTTTTGTTTTTGGTTGACTATGATGAGTCGGCGGACATAAAAACGTCTACAACGGTAAAACTGTCGTTATAGCCTTGAGCTCTTATTAGGTCTTCATGTGTGAAGTTATTATATCTTCAAGAGATTAACATTGAAATTAAAAAAACATGACCAATTTTTGCATTTTAGTTGATCCCGAGCCACCGTCTGCACACCACCAAATGACATCACAAAAAACTATTCCTCTTGGGTACTGGTGGAACCACTGTCACTTGGACGGAACCAAGAGCGACGGACAACTGTGGCATACCCACATTACAAAGCAGGTCACACGCACCAGGCACGATTTCTTCAACACTGGTATAACCCGTGTGAACTATGTATTTATTGATGCTTCGGGAATACCGTTTCATGTGGTTTCAATGTTCAAATCACAGCAGAAGGTAAGTTTTAATTAGTGTAATAGCCTGTAAACGAAATTTTCGAAGAATGCAAATAGCTAAGTTTGCATTGATTAAAGGAAAACCAAAAACTAAAAAATGCATTGTCCGACTGACCTAATTGGCGCTATAGGAGAAGCTTGCTTTGGATTTCTGTCGTGCACGACTAAGAAATACAAATTCATGAATCTTTAATAACGCTATTAGTAAAAGTCAGGGGGGGGAGGTTCGGCTTATTCACTCGACTAATTGATTTAAAGCACTGGCCAGGGAAGGCATTTGTAAATTGTACAAAAAATGCTATTGATTTAAACAGAGTACTCACATTGAATTGTACACAAAGCTTACTTCACTTCAAAGGATACAAGTTGCCGCAGAAGGAAAAAATCTTTGTCTGTAACTTCAATGTAAAGTCATACACATACATGATGAAAATTGGGTCGTAAACGTTCAATGTAAAAAGTCATACACACTAATGTGAAAATCTGTGTCTGCAAAATTCAATGTAAAGTGATACACATACTGTGAAAATCTGTGTCTGCAAACTTCAATGTAAAGTCATACACAATTACTGTCGTATTTCGCGAAATTTGGCATTATTACTTGTTAAATCGTATCCAATTAACAAATCCACAAGATTTCAAGGGGCATTGAATTAATGAGTTTATAAATTGTGTTTGTATTGTGTTTGTAAAAATCATAAATATACTTCGTTTTTCCACACACCACCCACCCGACATTCATTTTATATAGCGTTCTATTTTGCCTAAAATAAACGATCTTCACAAGAGAGCTATTTCGCGTCGATTTCTGCTAATAACCAAAAAATCATTGTTTTCCACATAGTGATCTATTTTACGTGCACTTAAACAAGACAATTTTTCGTTTTCACATACGAGTATAATTTTGTAGGTCTAATTAAAGGATACGGCATATAATAACGGGTTTTTAAGAAGTTACAGTCAAACTGTTTTTTTAACACAGCTGTTTGAAAGTCTAATATTATTTGAATTAACGAGAATAAAAACACAAAAAATGTCAACGGCGGATAACGGCGACACAGTTTGACAACTGAATTGGATTAGTTATTCTACTAACTACATCTTGTTTAAATTTGACGCGAAAAATTTCAGTGCGGGCCAAAATGTTAATTTTTCTTACAATTTTTTAACCTCATTTTACTATGGAGAATGGGAATTATAGAGGCGCTCTAAAATTAAAATCATTACCTTTTAGGCCTATCTGGCAAGATTCCCGCAAATTGTTTTTTTCTGATATTTGTTAGAGCTAATAAGCTCTTGCATGTCCCTACTTATAATCAGTTGCCAAAATTTTGTCACCATGCTTAGATTCATGCTCTACAAAAATAAAGAAGACAATTTGAATGGGGCCAAAACAGCTTGTTTTGCATATTTTCAGGGTGTTGTAGGCATAGATTTTCAATACTAATTTCTCAGAACAACGGTTTTGTGAAAATACGCAGTATGTGATATAAAAATAATGTGTAAATGCTATTTTTTATATTTTGTGCTATTCTCTTTTAGTTGATCGTGCTTCCGACAGTCGTACTTGTGGTGATGATGTTAAGCAGACAGTTCCTCTTAATGCTGGCGGTGCTAACGTTGTGTTTACTGGAATGTACGCAACCGATTTAATTCTGGATCAGTAACGCTGACTTCCATATCACATTTCACCGGGCCAGCGTTTACACTGGAAGTTACTCGAGCTAGAATACGTTGTTTCAGATCCTTCGATAATTACTGTTACCTGTTGGCTTAAATGTCTGGTTCATTGAAGGTTCGTGGGTATTCACCTTTTACATGGTTCGCCATTTGCAGAAACAGGAGCCTCGAAAGGAAGAAATGAGGGTTGTAAGCGAGCTTTTACCTCTCGAGTCTCAATGGTTTTTGTGTGGGAGAACTGGAGAGAGTCAAAATGTATGTGCAATAAATGACGTTCATATCGCCTGCCAGACGTGCGGGAAGCTCTTCAGGCAAATGGCCAAACCGTGCAAAGAGTGAATATCTTCACAGGCTACTAACTTTTTATGAGCCACATTTCACAATGGGTAAATAAGCCCCTTTTGCAAATCTTACTGCGCATGTCCGACCTTTTGGCTTGCCAGAGATCACCACTTCACGGTGTGTGGCGAACCCTGTGACAACATGAAAAGGCCGTCACCTTCAGGGTAGATGTTTGGATGCAAATGACACAACTGTATGTCACTGTAATGGTGGAAGAATCCTCTTGCAAGCTTGTCCGGGATTATAAAAAATTGCTGGTTGGTTTAGTTTACCAGATTAACATTCTTCGAGCTCACATTCGAGGTTTTCGTTCCCGTATCGTTACACCAGGTTCGTCTACTGACCTGGCTCAATGCACATTCTGGTATGATTCTGACCCGGGAAGAAACCTTCACCTGACTACCACCCGATCTGAGCATTGCGTTTGTCTTTAACTCGAAAGGGGCTTATTGAGCAGACTGAACATTGACATGCAATCAAAACTAATGTTAAAGCTTTTAACAATGATTCAGGTTGATCGATGCCATTGATCGTCATTTGCAGACTGCAAATTCAACCACCAAATTGTATATAATATATGGAAACTTCCGCACATATCACATGGGCCCAGATTATCTGCTTAATTAAAAGCTAGATAAGTATTAATAATAAGAATAGCTGTGCTAAATACCCTTATTCTAGTCCGAAAATTGGGTCGGAAAATATACAATTTTTATGCAGAAAGCAAGAGATGGACGAGGCCATAAACATTTAAAATATGCCCGCGTATCATGGGTTACAAAAATTGAAGCCACATCAAACCATTTTGTAAGTGATTACCCGAGCGATCGTATACACAAAAAAGAAAGCTGTGTCCAATCGTTTCTTTGTTAAGAGAACATCGTAGATTGAAGTGTAATTGCAAAAAAACAGCGACAGTGTGGTGGTGGGAAAAACAGTTGCATTACTCTTCTCTAAAAAAACACGATCGATTATTTGATCAGTGTGCTTGTCTATGCTCTATATTACGGTATTTTAAAAAAATGGCTATCGCTTTTTTACGGAATGCATATCGTACCCTTCGATTTTCCTGACCAACTCTCTCTGCAGCAATGCGAATTTGTAAATTCAGTGTCCTTGATGAAAATTTTTGATCAACAGTTATTTTAGATTTTAAATTGGTTGCAATGTTAACGGGACATGTTTCATTCTTACTTTACATCGAGTATTTTGTCAAACCTCTTCTGAAAACTACAGTTGACAGCATACCACCAGTGTGCGTTCCATCAAATGACGTCACCGAAACGATACCGCTTGGAACATTTGGTACCAAGTTACTTCCAAGAACCACAAGCAAACGATAACTCCGGTACAGCTACATTACGGACGAGAACTCATGCTCCTGGAGCATTTTTCCAAGTTGGCACGACTGAAGTTTGCTACACATTTGCTGATCCATCTGGGAACACCGCAGATTGTTGCTTTGATGTTATAATTATTTGAAGGCAGATAATAATAATTTACAATTGTAAATTTCCTAATTGAATCTGGAGACACTGGAGGTTTTAGGTGTTTGCCTCTAATTTAGATGTCGCATTGAGTATGGCCACTCAAAATCCGAGATGAGCCCGGCAATGCATTGCACTAGAGGTCAGCATCTAAAACTTTCGTCTCAATTTTAGCAAAACCTTATCGTGTAACCGTTAATCATTACCAGAATGGTTGCCAGAAATGTTTTACAATATGATGACTAAGATTAATCTATTAATTAACCTTTATATTTCCTATGAGTAATGATAGTCGTATTCTTATAAACGGAATGAGCTTGATATTAAAGTCGAAAGTGTTAAGGGGAAAATAATAATTTCGGTTGACTCTCAATTATTCAATTTAGGCGCTTTATGCAGGTTAGGTATTATTAAAGCATAATTTTTGTGGGCCGCCAGCTATAGCTGGCCAGACCACTTTAGCAATCCGTTGTGTCTGTGTTATGTATGTGGTGGGTATGTTGTGTTGTTGTGGGATGTGTTGTGTCAAAAATTGTTAAGTTTTTTTTAAATTGACCTCAATTGAAAAGTTTAACTTCAATTGGAACCAAACTTCTGTCATAGGTGCACAATAAGATCCCTCATATGTTGATTAGGTCAAAGGTCATGTTGAAAGGTCCAAAGGTCCCATTTGGAGGTCACGTTGAAAACTGGGCTAAAAATGTAAAATTGATCTAAATTGAAAACTTGAAGTTCAATTGGAACCAAACTTTTGTCATAGTGCACCATGCCACCCCTCTATGTTGATGAGATCAAAGTTCACATGCTCCGGGTCCAAGGTCTGGGTGGCCCACAGCTTATATTCTTTGAATATAGGCGAGCGAGAAAGCCGAGAACCGCGAAATTCCTAGTTTATATTTTTGTTTCAAATTGTCAATATCCATTATTCCCCAGTGGATGGCCAACCACCTGTTGTAACTTGTCCTGACGACATCGTTCGAACAATCGAGATTTTAACTGTGGGGAACTGTAGACTTCCGCAGATGCCTACAGGACGACAATCAGAAAAAAAACGGAACCTGAATTATTTCTCCAGACGCACAGAACTGGACAGTTCTTCCTAACAGGCACAACCGATGTCACATATACATTCAGTGATCCATCAGGGAACAGAGCCAGTTGCACATTTACCATTACAATCATTGAAGGTATGTGTTCTATGGGTTTCTTTGAATCCACGATCTGAAACACACGATTTTATATTTAATATCAAGGATCGACTGTGTGTGAGTTCAATTATCTAAAATACTGCGTATAGTACACTGGATAAGTTCATCACGATTCGTGTGTAGATTTCATAGAAGTGAAAGGCGGTTTTGGTATACAAGGGTAGGCTACATCAGGGAAAAAAGTATGGACACACACCATCATTTGCTATATTACTCAACCGGGACAGAGTTAAGGGGCTATGGTACGATCGCTAATAGCCTCGTCCCCAGGGACCCCAGATTTTACCGGAAGTAGTAAGAATTTTGGTATCAAACTTTTGGTATTTTTCTCAATTACCCTGTGAAATCTTAGGAATAAAGGATGTTTGTTTTGGATGTTATGAGCGAAAATGTGCCTCATTTGGTCGACCAGTATATATTTACAAGTACTCTACGTTTTTTTGCTCTCACATCATATCGGGTTTGAATATCAGCGCGAAACTTTACAGATGGGGTTTTTGGGGTGAAGGCCATTCTATCGTGGCGTAACCAGACCTTTGCAAATGGGGGGGGGGGGGGGGGGCTAAAGGGGTGCCAAGTCTTTTTTTGAGGGGGCAAATTTGGGTCCTTCTCCATAAGACACTGTACAAAAATCAGTTCATTTGGGGGGCTGAAGGGGGGCAATGGTTCTGTTGGGGGGGGGGGCTTGTGCCCCCCTGCCCCCCCCCCCCCCCCCCCCCCTGTGTTACGCCACTGCATTCTATCAAGATGAAAAACTCAGAGACTTAAATGGGTTCCACTCTCCCTTTAAAGGCTTTAAGAACCTACAAGCTCCGGTTATTACTCAATTTAAAGCCCCATCCTTCAACTTACCCTTTCCCAACCCCATAGTGTTGTGGGCATTTGGCAAGACGCTGATTACGTTGCCCTCATTGAACATTGTTGGCGGAGAGGAGAAACGTTTTCCGAAAACCGTTCAAAGTGTTCCAACAATATTTCCCAGGTTGGTAGGCTTCTCTTTCCTAAATGGGAATTTTTTTATTTTTTACGTTTTTTGTATGTACTGTGTGAATGTTGTAAATATTTTCGTAGCTGTTGATGTCTGCACTTCACTCTTAATATTTATGTATTACTAGTTTACAAGAAAAAGCAATGCTTTTAACTTATTGAAAATCTCCCGTCGACAGCGTGCCACCGAATATCGTTTTCTGCCCGCAAGCCATCTCTCGCATAATTTCCATCGGGATGGGAGGCGTTGCTGTGACGTGGTCTGAGCCAATCGCTTTTGATAACTCCAATCAAGTCACTGTTCAATCTGTGTCGCACACATCAGGAGATTTTTTTTCCACCAGGCGTCGCAGAAGTCGTCCCTATATTTTTGCTGACCCATCTAACAACACAGCGACCTGCAGATTTACTGTTACGATAGAAGAAGTTAATTTTTCTGAAATTCTATTTGATCTTCATGGGGGGTCCCACACTTTGGTTATGAATGCTTTTACTTTCTCGATGTGGGTGATAAGCCTCTGCCTCAAGAACGAAATGATCACAGCTTAGAAGTACTTTTAAGATTCTAGCTTCTGGTATGGCTCAAAAATACAAATCAATCTTTTTTTCTAAAGATGATAATTTTAAATCATTACACCTTATACCAAATAATTAAAGCACTCCCTTTGTAAAACGAATTTCAATATGAGTAAACAGATAATTCAGGTGATCAAGTAATTAAACCAAATAACTATCCAAATGCAGTTTAAATATTTCCTGCCTCCCAGTAATGATGTTCCAAATTGTATCACATTTAATATCTACACGGGTCTCTTGATTATCATCAGTTTAGTTCCATCTATAACTCATTGTTAGGGAGAATCCTTATCTAATCTGCCCAAAGCCTTTTTAGTTGCATATATAGTAATACATTCCTTTTCATGATATTATCCTTAAGATTGATCCATATAGTTTTGCTATCTTTTAATGTTAGGCGTGCCATCCATCATCATCCATCACACCGAACCATTAAACTAGCAAAACGTCATGCTTTTATACCAATACCATAGCTTTTCCTTGGACACCTTTCCGCCTTTGTTATACGACTGAGACAACGACAGCTCAAAGTCATGGGTGACGGAATGTATTTTTGTCTAAGTTCATCTGCAAAGGCAAATCTTTCACGGCAAATTTTGAAATGTGATATTCATCCAGCTGCATACTACTCATAGGGACCGTCTTAATCTTTAGTATCAAAATCTTTGAATTCTTTTGAAACCAACATGACTTAAAATACCTACGCGCTAGTATTTTTGTTTGATCACATCATTATCAATGCATCTGCTTCAATGTCAGTAGATCTGAATCAAAGTTTCTGATTTGTTTGACTTAAGACGGTCTTATATGGTATATTTACACTGTTTTGAACCAACAATTTTCATTTTCAGCTGGGAGTAGTAGATTGCTTTGTCATTGTTGCTTAATGCGCCACTGTGTTTCATCCATCAGTTGCTTATACGTGTAATTCATACATGTAATTTCTGTGGTGTGTGTCTATGTGTGCGTGTTTGTGCGGATGTGCGTGTGTATAATGTGTTTTATCCAAGAAGTAATTATGCAGGCATCAATCATCAATCGAAAATATTTAAAATACTTCAATGACATTTTTTGGAATTTCCATATGGACAGAATACCAACTTAATGGTTTAATAATTTCAAATTTTACAGCCACTTTAGTGGAGCAAACACTTTACCTAATCGTCATCAACAGTCTATTATGCCGAGAAATATGAGAGAATGAGAGTTGAAGCGAGAGAATAGCAGATGAAGAAATTTTGCTTAAGCCCATGATATACTTCCAGTCGCAGCGAGCGATTGGCGTGCGCAATACCAGATTTTGACCCAAGATCAAGCGTTACGCATGCTCACGCGCAGAAATCGCTCGCTGCGACTGGAAGTATATCATGGGCTTTACATGGTGTCATGAAATACAGTGTCCGTGTGACTGAGTGTCCCACCGACCATCTGTCTATTGTGTTCTTCATTGAGTACGCATCATTTGTTTGAGCACTGTACCCAAATATCCTCGTCTACAAGGTCGCGGTTTATTCCTTACATGTTGATACGGTAGCTAGGACACTCTGTCATTGGTACACTCAGTTTCTCTATAACGGTATATATTTAGACATTTCTGGTACGAATGTTTTGTAGGATAAACGCGGCTCAAAATCTAAACCGTATCATTTTTGAAGTGCGACTGATTGCTCAATTTTCATTCAGATTCATTGTGCATTCACTTGTGTGTCATACAGGGTGACCCAATGAAAACTTTACCCAAAATGAACGTGATATTTTTCCACTTTAAAAAAATTGATATCTGTGGATTTATTTTATCATAAAGAATACGTAATTGAGCATTTTGCCGGAAAAATTGTTCATTTTAGTTGCGTTGTTCTCAAGAAATGGTCCACTGAGCAATAAGTCAGTAAAACAGACTTGTCCACAGAGGATCATTTTTCTTAGGCATGGAAATCCCCAATGCCCAAATCGAGCAGTATCCTACCTCCCCTGCCTGACACACAAGACAGAAAACTGGTATTTAGCACAACTGCATGCTATGATTTCAGATTTGAAAAGTCAAAACAATTAATGTGTACTTATCATTCCATCATGAAATACCCATGCGTGGACAAGTCTGCAGTTGTTCTAAATAACAGTTTTCTGTCTTGTGTCAGGGCGATTTGGGCATTGGGGATTTCCATGACTAAGAAAAAATGATGCTCCGTGGACAAGTCTGTTTTGCTGACTTATTGTTCAGTGGACCATACTACTCAACCAAAATGAACAATTTTTTCAGGCAATATGCTCAATTACCAACTCTTTATGATAAAATAAAATCCACAGATATCAAATTAAAAAAAAGTGGAAAAATATCACTTTCATTTTGGGTAAAGTTTTTATTTGGTCACCCTGTTGAATCATTGCCGCCATGAAGCATTTATGATAGCGCTCATAATATGATTTTTGTCAAGGATTTACATACATGTTGATGGGCTTACAACAAATATGCCATTTACCACATTTGGGAATTGGTTAAATCTGTGCAAAGTAATGTTGCAATTCACTACGGTAACCTCAACGCAATACCCTTAATGCTAAAACTTAAAAGGTGTTTTGAACCTTAGATCTTCCAGCCCAAGCATATCTTATCGTGCGACCGTTTGCGTTTTATTGTTTTTGTTTTATATTGAAATCTGATCTTTGAGTGATTTTACGTATCTACGTACGTGTGGAAATTGCAATTTAAACTGGGGTCATGATGTTCTCGTTATCTCGTTCAAATATTTTATTCAATTCTTGAATACTTAACAATTCAGTCATATAATAACCCTATATCCTCCATTCTCATTCGAAAAAATGGAAATAGTTTCACAGTCATAGGTATGAATTTGCAATGTTCATTGAAATGTGTTCCCCTCCATTTAATAACTAAGTCATATATTTCATTTACCATAATGCATAAGTGAGCAAATGATGTCAAATACATGTCGGTACGCAACCGTATCGCGCGGATTAAAAACAAATATGCATTTTACGTCATTTTCTTACTTCGGCAAAGTTTCATTTTGAACTGCAAAGAATGGTCAAATGCAGTAATCAACGCATCACGGTCGTTTCACAAACCGATTTTTTCTAATTTGATAGAAATTGAACAGATGTCACTTTTGAACAGTAAATCGTTTACCTGGATGTAAAAGCATTATCCTGTGCAAAACAGAAACCTTTGTGGTCAAGTAGGTCAATTCTATGAAGTAAAAGACTGCATGTGTAATCATTTTATTGTAGCTACGAATGTAGCTATAATATATAATGATTCGCTGTAGTTCTAGCTCATATCACTATGAGCTAGTAAAATCTCAATTCCCTTGGCACAGTTCAGTAGCTTTCATTCACCAATGTATTTAGAAAATACACCTCTGGTTTTGGGTATGATATATGATACCCAGAGCACACAAGGTCAGTTCATGTCAATGTATGTACAAGTAAAACCTACTGAACTGTGTCCTTGGTGGATGAGCATATTGTAACTCATAGTGTATGTGGTTGATTTGAAACCGCCGTGAAGGTTTGCAACTATGAGATTGTTTGCAGGTTTCTCCTCATGTATTTAAAAACATAGCTTATATCATGCTGCTCTAAAATTGGGGTTTATGCCTTCTCAGATGAAACAAATGTGATAATAATAAGTAGGAGATAGATTTGACTTACTAAAGAGTGCTTACTTCATTCATTTTTCCTACATTTTCATCATAACTAACAAAAAACAAGGATTTTGCACGTATTTTACGTCACTTCTTATTGTTACATTTTATCAATAGTTGATACTGAACCACCAGTTCCTCTTTGCGGGGAAGACCAAACCATCTCAATACCTCTAGCGTCACCACCTGGATCGGGAAGTACAACTGTAACATGGGTCCTACCTCGCGCAACAGATAATTCAGGACAGGTTTCTATCGAATCAAACACCCACGATTCTGGCGATCTCTTTAGAACTGGATCAACAGTAGTTACCTACACGTTCGTGGACCCGTCTAATAACAGAGCATCCTGCAGTTTTACTTTAACCGTAGTTGAAGGTATATACATAATGAGCGTATTCTACCCACTTTTTAAGAACCAAATTAATCAACCCAGGCGACAATTAGGGGGCTGTTATGGGTGATATTACAATGGTTGTGCGCCAAGCTAGCTGCCACCTAGATGAAGCAAAATGATTGTGACGATTTCCCGATGGCAGCGTAATAATAATTGGCAATCGTGCCTTGAGCAGTATAGGTTGGATACCTGCGCCTTATAAATCGAAATAATTATAGACTCCTCGAAATCACCTATCCAGAGATAGAATAATTATTTTACAATTCTGAAATAGCGCTTTGTCGTTAACAACTTTGACCATCTTTGTGTTTACAGTTGATAGTGTTCCACCCGTGTGTACCTGTGGTAGTGATGTTTCGCAGACAACTCCTCTTGGTACTGGAGGCAGTAATGTTGTCTTCCAAGAGTGCACCGCCACTGATAATTCTGGCGTAGCTACTAGGATCTCAAGATCACATTCACCAGGCGCCTTCTTTAGCCCAGGTGTTACTGAAGTTACTTATGTATTTGAGGACCCCTCGGGTAACTCAGTTACTTGTGGCCTGCGTGTTACGGTTGTTGAAGGTAAGTTGTATGATGGGTTATTTTTAAGCTTTAAGTTTCACTTAAAAATAATATTCAGGTAATTTTAATCTAGCAAAGCCTTTGTTCTTATGGTTTATTCCAAATTCTAATATATTATTGCACTGATGATTATGTATCACTCCTTTTGAGTACAGTGTCACAAAAATGTTATCGCTTTACTTATCAAATTAGGAAAAGATAATTTATATGAAAAAAGGACTCTTGTACAATAAGTCAGATACTAAATCGACAATCAATTTTAAAAATAGCGCGTTGAGAATTTGGCGGGAGTTTATAGTGGTTGCAAATGATGTGTTCTTGACTTGCTCTTGAAAATTAAAAAAAGTCCTCACACCGAGCGAGTTCAGAACGGGGACTAAGAAATATCAGCCGTCTGTATGTATTTATGTATGCGTGTGTGCGTGTGTATGGGTGCTGGTGACTGGTGTGCGCGAGTACTTCAGAGGGCATAACACAAACAAAGGTCCTCGTAAGTTTAACAAAGGTCGTCGGTAATTTAATAATGCAGTTTATTGCGTTTTAACAATGGACGATTCTTTTGATGTCTTCAGAATGTGTGTGTGGGTAGGTGTGTGTGCGCGCGTGAGTGTGTGTATACAGTTTCAACTTTACGACCGAGGGCTAGCCATTCGAATAAATTGGTCATTTGCCCACGGGCACCGCCATTAAACATTATGAAAGACCGGCTGATAGACCATTCACACACGAATGAATAGGGCATCTCATACACTATGTTACTTGGCAACATTCTTTCGAACAGTTGTCAGTAAGTTCTAACGAATTTATTTATTCGAACAAATTCATCGTTTTACCGCGGGCGCAGCCATTAAACATAAGACTACCTGATAGACCATACACACGAATGATGCAACTGTGTTACTTGGCAAATTTATTTGCAGCGTAGGGGATTCTGGAATAGGCGTATGTTGTAAAAACATCATTAAGAAAATATTTCCGAGCGGAAATAAAACCCATCGGAAAATCTTGTTGTGAATGCTTGTGGGGATGTGTTTTGGAGAGTTCAAATTTGGTGAGATGTTACCATCATACCACCATATCGAAGAGTTGCATTTGGCAAGCGCTGTGATGTTGGTCTATTTTAAAGAAGAAGTGCAGCAAGAAATGATTTCAATCACCTACAGATTTCATTCCTTTATACCATGGTTTCCTTTGACTAACCCATTCTTTTATTATTTTATTCATGCAGTTGATGAGGTACCTCCTCAAATCATTAACTGCCCACAAGATATTCAAGATACTGTAGATTTTGGACAGAGTGGTAAAATAGTTTCATGGGCAGAACCTACGAGTCGAGATAATTCTGGCACCTCTTCCATGACAAGTAGAAGCCATAATCCAAATAGTTTCTTTCCCATTGGCACTACAATCGTCACATACACGTTTAGTGATCCATCTGGTAATACGGCAGAATGCAGTTTTACCATCAACATTGTTGAAGGTAGGTTCGTGTAACAAGCGCATGTTTATGTTCGTGATTCTCTTTTAATTACTTCAATATCACACTTTCTTATACTTATTATCAATAACCCCTAGCTTTGTTGATTATTAGAATAATATTTCAGAGATCGCCAATAAACATATATCGACAAACCGGCGAAACGAGTATGGTGTAGTATGTTTTGTATGTAATTCTGATGAATTTTGAACTGAAATCATATGTCCTGTTCTTTAAAAATAGGTACCATGGGTTATGCATTTTCATTCTGTAAAATTAATAGATACTTGTGACCGTTTAAATGTTTTGTGTATATCTCTCATTAAACAGTTGATAATGAACCACCAGTGGTACGCTGCCCTGCTAACATTGTTCTTACTATTCTATCTGGACTTGGTGGAGCCAATATTGAATGGGATGAAGCAACGGCAACAGATAATTCAGGAACTGCAACACTCGTTTCACGAACCCACAGTCCGGGTTCATTCTTCCCAATTGGAGAAACAACAGTTACGTACACATTTAACGATCCATCTGGCAACAGAGGCACCTGTACTTTTACCATCACCATCACAGAAGGTAAGTAGTTGCTCTCTGCTATTTTTATTAAGGAATTAAACCAACAGATCGAAGTGCTCTAAATTTCCCCCGCTACTGAAAGAGGGGATGTCGAGGGGGTAATGGCGCTCTTAAAAAGAATATGATATAGGCACTTGACTCGCTTCCTGCTTTAGTAAGACTTCAATCGTTTCTTTGGGTTTTTTGCTCTCGTTGTCGCTCACTTTGGTTCTAAGTGACATATACCCAGAAAAAACAAAGAAAAGAAAAATGCACGACATTTAACCGAAAGTGAGCTCTTTAAATAATTTTACATTTTGAAAACCAAACAAATATCATGTTGAACAATGTAGATTTTAATAGTATTACTATCTTGCAAAATCACAAAATATTTGTAATACGAAGAGAACAACATAACATTGTATACCTTATGTATTTTAAATTACATTATTATCGTAAGGTGCTTCTGTGGTGGAGTTGTTTTTTTCTCTGGGACAAAACCATTGACTACATCACTTCAAGGGCAAATGATTATCCCAGTTTATCATTACATTAGCAAGAGTGAAACAAGAGGCTGACTTCATGTCATGTCATTAAAAGACCAATTTTGTAACACAGGAGCACTGTATGTGATTATATACAAACATCTCATGTCTGACATTCTTCAAGGTTTGTTCTTCATCAATACCATTCCACTTCCAGTGAAATGGCTGTATGTTCCAAACTATTGAATAACAGTTATTTCTAAAAGACGTAGCAATACTGTGCTACTTATCATTTATAAAGAGCACTCTAGTTGATGTTGATCCGACTCAGTATTTGACTTAAAAAATCAACCCCGGTCAACTTGATGTAGAACATGCAGGCCCACTACGGGACTGCTCTTCACATTGACAAAATAGTCAAGTGCGCGAGTCGTCGAGTCTGAAGTAGACCTTTGGATTAGCACGCATTCTTCCAAAGGCTAATAATACAGAGTTCTTATAACGCGCAAAATCATCAAAAGATCTCAGTGCGCACAAAAAGACACAAAAAACAGAAAAGACTCACAAAAAAAAAACACTATGCGTTTGGGAATGCCTGGTGGAATAAATGAGTCTTTAACTGGCTCTTGAACTGATTAAGGGAGGATAAGTTACGAAGTGTGGTAGGAAGGGAGATCCAGGCTGATGGTGGCAGCAACAAAACGAAAGGATCGCTCCCCAGCAGATTTTAGAGCAACACGAGGAGTTTTGAGGAGTTTTGCGATGAGGAACGGAGTGATCGGGACGGTTGGTAAGTGCACAGGATAGAAGAAAGATAAGATGGCAAGACCTTCCAAAATAGCGAAAAAACTAAAACACCAGTTAAATTATGCGATAATTGATAGGGAGCCAGTGAAGATTCCTGGAGAAGGGTGTGATATGATCATATTTGCGCTTTCTAGTTATGAGGACGCTGCAGGGAATCTGAATCTTTGTAAGTCGAACACGTGATATGAGGTGATACCAGCTAAGGTTGAATTGCAAAAGTCAAGACGAGATGTAATAATGGAATTGACAATGCAAGAGATTGCGTTGTTGGACAAGTATTGACAAATAGTGCCAATGCGTCTCAACGCTATGAATAAAGAAAGGCAGACCTCGCGATGTGGTCGGCCATGATAATGTTTTGTCCTAATCGACACCAAGATATTTACTGAGCTCTGAAAAGAGTGGTCGAATCAAAAATCTGAATGGTATCAGCTGTCAAACTTTTTCAAGCCTAGAAGCAGTACCAACAGTTAAAACCTCTGTTTTTTCAGTGTTAAGCATAAGTTTGTTGCTAATCCCTCCAATCAGGATGGCGCTAATACAGTCCTGAACAGAATCTTTGTACAAATCACATTTCTCAGGTAGGCAACATTGGAGAGAGTTCGGTATCGTCGGCATATTTATGAAACTTGGCAATTATACTGTTCGATAACGACAGAAGGCCCTGCGAATACCAGAATACCAAACAAAGAACGGCCCAAGTACAGAGCCCTAGGGACCCCATACAAAAGTAGATACGGGTCGGACACCACACGTTTTACTATAACAGATTGGAAACGCTCCGAAACATAGGATGAAAACCAAATTAGAACGGTCCCCCTCTGAATACCGACGAAAATCTAAAGCCGCTTGAGTAGAATAGAATGGTCAATTGTATCAAACGCGGCACTGAGGTCAAGTATGTGCCACAATAACAACCATTTTCCTTGGCAGTGTTCGTAAAGAAGAGGGCCATCCATAACACTCAGCACCGCGGTCTCTACACTATGACCCTTTTCTGCTGTCGCAGATGGTTTCTTTCCACAAGGTTATTTTTTATTAAGTGATCTTGCAGGTTGGCGTAAAAAACAACCTTTTCAAGAACTTTTGAAATAAAAGGCAAATTTGATATGGCCTAAGTTTCTTTAATCAATTACAATCAAGCCCATGTTTTTTAAGGATGGGCACAATGATAGCCTGCTTAAACTTAGGAGAGCAATTCCGGACAAGGGAACTCATTCATAATGTGTGTTATCAAAGGCATAAGGTTGGCACACAACATTTAACTAAGTGAGTTGGAAGTGGGTCTAAAATACAAGCCTTTAGTTGGCATACCATGGATTATCTCGGATATCTCATCTTCAGTCACAGGATTAAAATGATCAAAGACTGGACCATCATACGCAGCAAAAGAGTGTTTACAATGGCGAGAGTCAAGTCTCTCCTAAGGTGGGTAATTTTCTCTGAGAAAAATTAGCAAAACTTTCAGGAAGTTCATTTGGAGGAATACTAGATGGTAACAATGAAGTCTGAGATTTTCCGAGAAGTTCATTGGATACATTAACTCCTTAGTAGAAGATGCAGCAGAATCTATTTATCAGCATAATATTGTCTCTTGGCAGCAGTGATGGAATTACTTACTCCAGTTCTTAAGTTACATACACAAGTCCTTATGTACAGTCAAGTTGTCTTTCTCCACAGCCGTTCAGCTTGACGTCTTTCTTTCCGTGCTTCTCTGATCTCTTGAAGTCAGCCCACGGAGCTGATGGTCTGTTCCTTACATGGCGGGTTTTCAACGGAGCATGCTGATCAAGGACTAGCCTTAGGCCAGTGTTATAAATGTTAACTAAACTTAATGTCAAGAGAGGGCTGTTTGATTTGAGCATCAATAGCGAATTCAGCCACATCTGCTCTGAACTGATCGCGATTTAAGCTCGCAATTCCCGTGAAGTTACACGCGTGTTGCTGGAGGCCGAGCGATATTTATAAGACCTGTGATGGCGAAATGGTCCGAGAGTCCAGGATATTTAAGCACATCATCATAAGTGATCAGAGTTCTGTCGTTACGCACAACCACCAGTCAAGGATATGGTTCAATTTCTGGGTAGGTTTATCGACCAGTTGTATAAATCCGAAGTCTGACAAAACACTATTTGTGCGTCTAACTTGGGAGTCTGTTGGTTCGTCGTAGTGGAGGTTGAAGTCGCCAAAGAATGATACATCTGCGCTTGAGCAAACGTAGGAAGAGACAAGATCTGTGAATTCAGACAAAAATGTTGGAAAATTCACTTTGGTGCCCTTAACTAAATGGAGTCCAGGGTGTAAAGATATGAATCTGAGCAGATATAGCAGCTTTCTCCCTTTTTCATTGTTAGATAATTATGCCGTCTTGTGGTAAATCACTTCAATTTGCTATTCACGCATATGTCACTCAGTCTCTGCAACATATTTCATTTTAAGTCTGCTTTTCATTTTCCGTTTGTAGCCAATCCTTGCTTTCCACAACCCTGTCTGAACGGAGGAACCTGCGTGATTGACACACCGACTACATTCACCTGCCTATGCCAAGAATGCTACAGTGGGGACATTTGTCAAAACGGTAAGGTTTCAGGAGATTATTTAAAAGTAGCAGCCGTATTTCTATAACCAGAACCAAAGGACTAGTTTGTTTTTACCATCAATATGTTTTAGACAATAATATTAATATTTGTTGGCAATAAATTATTTTTGTTGATGGTATGTTAGGTTCACAGAATTCTATTTTAATTTAGTATTTCCAAACGCTTGTGTCAATGAATACACCATCACCGTAAACATCATGATCTCAACATGCAACATCGATCCCGGGCAACGACGTCAATGTGTAATGGTTGGCAATAACGTTTCTTGCATATATTTGCGGAAGACACAGAGTTTGGCAAAGTCTGATGCGACCGATTTTTCTACAATAAGTTTGAGGAAACGAGTGGGGGAAACCAAGCCGCTAAGCTTACAAAGCGTAATCGATGACACTTGTCAATTTAGCCTTAATTTAAGGTGAAATTTGACTGCGAATATTGACGTATGAGTTATTTTCACTTAATTAACCAAATTAAACAAATTTGCGCATGCGTTAACATTTATAAGGCGTTCCCAACTATCGTCACTGATTCCGCAAAGAGGCGATTCGACATTTTTGGCTAAATTGAGATTTTCGCATTTTATGATTGTATATCACAAGCTCTTTTCATATACCAAAATAACATTCCCATCTAAAGTTATATATTTTTTGTTTTCGGCGAAACATGTAAAAGAGATTTTGTAAAGAGGCGAATTTCCATTCAACAACAGAGGGCGCAATTTTTGTGTCGCCTGCCTTAAGACAGTAAGACACAGAGGGAATACTGGTGTGTGAGGATTTATTGGAGCAAGAGATCATTGACCGGATGCCTTTCCTGACGCCAATCCACAGTTTTCGGCGGTAACGTGTGCCAAACTTTCTATAACCCTTAAATCCCTAAATGCCAGTTTTGCCACTTTTCAAAATTCACGGAGCAGACTCCTGCCTTGTGTTTAGTGCTCCTAGATCTAACAACACAAATTCCGCTACCTCGGTTTTTTTGCGGTGATCGTAAGGGATATATTAATTTAAAATTTGCAAAAACTTCAATCGCCGATAACTGAAAAAGTGAATTTTGTCGATTCGCCTCTTTGCAGGATCAGTGACGATACGATGATACAAATACCAAATATGGTTCACCCAAAAGCATAGTAATTAAGGGGATTACCCAATATCGTTGTAATTTTACCAAAAAATGATAGTGCCCAAACGTATGGTAATTAGCATAGCCCGTTACACTTTCTCTGGGGAATATCCATCTCTTCCACTCTAATTTCTATGGTCACGGTACATTTTGGAACTATTCTTTAATTCATGCAGATCAAATAATTGCATAATAATAATAATATTATTTTGCTCAATGTTAGGCCAAAGGAAAACAAGCTTATCTCACATATATTGGGTTAGAAAGCCAAGTGTTAAAATTAGCTAAGCGCTACAGAGAAAATTATTTTTTTTTGTGCTTATGCCCCACTTTTTGGTCTTTCGCGGCTTTTTGTTTTCATTTTTCTGGCAATTAGAATACGATTAATAAACAAAAGCCGAAAATGTGATCATCGCATAAAGTTATGCTGCAAGAGTGACTCCAAGGTTATGTGAGAAGAACATTTTCTTGGCCTTTTGATCTTCCAATCAGTATTTTTGATATTCGAAATTTTGAACAACCTGTGACATGTATATTTATGTGACGTGTGTTTCAGGTGCTGATGCGTGTTCTAACAATGGTTGTTCCAATGGAGCAGCTTGCGTACCGTTTGCCAACTCATGCACAGAGTATTTCTGCGAGTGTACAGACTGCTTTAGTGGAAGATTCTGTACTGAACGTAAGTGATTTAATTTCTTGCTAAATGTCTTTGAACTCACTATTTAATCAAAAATAATATTTGAAATGTCATTTTGTTTTGTAGGAACTAAATTGAACATTTACTTTTGATATTGTATAAGGTTCCGATCCATGTGAGAATCACCAGTGCCAGAACGGCGCTCAATGTGCACCAGATCCAAATGACTGTACAGCGTATACCTGTATATGCCCAGCTTGCTTCTCAGGACAGTTCTGCCAGCTTGGTAAGTGTCAACCGTCAATAATAACAAACCTATTTAATCCTCTGTTTATAAATACAATATAACCACTCTTAAAATAGTAACTATTGAATTATAAGTTATGTAATACTCTACCGTCGTTAGAGATGCACCATTAAAAAAATATCCAACTGATGGAAAATACTTTCACCACCCACCCTTAAAAAAATATCCGGCCAGACCAAAACTTCCATGCCCATTGGAATCTAATGGTGTGTCCCTTTTGTTATTTTCAGCATACGATGCCTGCACAAACCATCGTTGCACCAACGGCGGACAATGTATTCCAACACTAAATGGAGGCTGTACTGAGTATACTTGCTCTTGCAGTGGCTGCTTTACAGGCGCGTTCTGTCAAGACAGTAAGTGTTTGAGTTAGAGAATTAAAGATGAGATGTTTTGTTTGTGGCATCTTAGATGGTGTCATAATGGATGGCCATCCAATATGACATCATCTAAGATGGCCCAAACAAAAAAAATCTAATCTTTTATTCTCACTTCTTTTATTATTTTATTTTTATTATTAGTTATTTTTATATTTAGAAATATATAATTTTTACTCTTTTATCGACGTAAGTTGTCAAAAAGATTGTTACATCATTCTTTTTTTATTCATTTAATAATTGCACCCCTCTATCTTGAAACAAAATGTTTCAATCAATGGAGCCAAAGTCATCGCGTACAAACACAGTAACTCGCCTTTCACTCGACTTCACCGCGTAATTGCTGCACGGATTATCTATTTAGAGAATAAAGGTATGATTTTGGGAACGGGTACTCTCTTTACGACGAATTGAAACCAAGGTGATACCATTATTTTAAGTGCAAAAACGAGGCCTGAGGCCGAGTTCTTCCACGCAAAAATAATGGTGTGTTCGGTTTCAGTTCGTCGTAAAGAGAGGACCGGTTCCCAAAATCATACTTTTATTCTCATTCTTAAACAGCTTTATAATTATTTTAAGGGCATCTTTAACCCAATTTCCTTAAGGCTTAAATACAACAAGAAAGAACTGTCAACACCCATTGAGAAAAATCGAACAACCCGTTAAACGCAACGAACATACGTATCGAGACGCAGCGTTGGCAGGCGCGCGCGCGAATGTAGCAAGGCGAGATACGACGCGAGCGCTTCAACCTCCAAATAACGTCAAAACGCAGCGCGTACTACCTGGGTTCAATTGTCGAATTGAACCCGGGCATCAGCCAATGAAATTGCTTACATTTTCACAGCTGTTTAAGAATACCCAGTAGTCGATGTGCGGAGCTTTGGTCTAAGCCTATCAAATTTCTTATAAAACACACGAAGTGAATAAGAATGTCTTTTATAGTTCGAAAATGTTGCTTCTGACGGTATGCTAAACAGATGTAGTTACTGTTGGTCTTCAAACCATCACGTAGTATATCTGCTAAGATGCAACAGTCCAAGTTTAATTCTGTCTCTGAATACCTTCTTTTCCTTCCTTTCCATTCTCATATTATTATCCCGCTTAAATAAAATGTTTAACGTTGATTTTGCGATTGTAAAAATAACAATTTTTAATTATAATATAAAATTTTGTTGTGTGTTTGTAATCCGTAGTGCGTGACCCGTGTGTTGGAAACCCTTGTGTAAATGGTGCCGTCTGCAGTGCATTGACCGACAATTGCTTTGCATATAGATGCGAATGCAGAGGCTGCTTTACGGGTTATAATTGCGAGCTTGGTAAGTATACATATTATATTACACAACAGCTCTTATGAAATTTAACTACTTAGTTCTCCAGGTACACAACGATGAATATTTTTATTAATCTTTCCCTGGAGATGGCCAGCGCACGGTAGTGTTGAAAAAAACCATGTGCACTTGGCCGGATTTGAACCGGCGACCTTCGTATTACATGCACGACGCTCTTACCAACTAAGCTATCAAGACATTAGACAGGGTTGGTAGTTTGTTCCGTTTTAACAATAGAAGGTTCTTGTGATGTCTTCAGAAGTGTACCATACGAAAACTTGTGCGTTCTCGCGCGCGCGTGTGTGTCTGTAGGCGGAGGGGTTTTCTGGATCTGGATCAATTTAACCTCCAGTAAAGCGGGTTCCCACACCACACTAGAGGACTCTGGTACCTAGAGCGATGAGTGCAGGTAACAGACCCGGGATGACCCCCTACTGTTTTTCGGTGAGGTCTGCAATTTTTTACGTGCTCAGGATTGACTCCACTGACACACGGGACCAACAGCTTTACATGACTCTCCGAACCATGAGGCGCTGGACACCCATTGCATACACCTGCACATTTTTTATGCAATGGATGGGTTGGAGCGAGGAGAAATTTTTTAATCACACTACTGCGCGATTATGCAATTTCCGACCTTATAGGAACTATTTGAGTATGACCAAGAAACCCGACTCTCGCGGGGCTCGAACTAGGGCCACTCGGTCGATCTTATACCCTACCGACGGTTCAGTGCCTTAGACCACTCGGCCACCTCGCCCTCTTGCATGGCGTGCCGATGGCGTGTGTGGAGGATGTTTTTAAGTCGTGTACATCATTCGATGAAACTAACTTAGAGCGTACTCTTTTTACCATCAGCTGTACCTAATCCGTGCAATACCAATCCCTGTGAAAATGGAGCAACTTGCAGCGTGATACCTGGAGAGTGTTTTGCGTACTCATGTAGATGTGCACCAGGCTTCACAGGAATCAACTGTGGACTCGGTGAGTGTTTTAATCATGGTTATTACTACCATAATATTCAAACAGTCTTCAATTACTTGTACTATATGTACAACGTTATCTGCCTTATATTAATTTCTTTAAAACATTTTGTTATAGAACAAGCATATATAACTTGGACTAATTGTACAACTATTTTTATTAACAGTTATAACCATCAATGAGAATCCATGCAGTAGTTTCCCATGCTTGAATGGCGGTTCCTGTTTGACGATGGATGCTACCTACTACGTCTGTGTCTGTCCAGAGAATTATCTAGGAATCAACTGCCAAATTTTGAGAAGTAAGCTGTATCATGAATACGATTTTACATGTTTGAAATCTAAATAAAATCTGTCAGATAGTATTATAACACAATTTCTACATGATTTTTAACATATAAATATTATGCTTAATTTTACAGGCACTCAAATAAACTTTGATTCATGTACAAGCAATCCATGCATTAATGGACAATGTTACAACAGTTTCCATAGCAACAGTGCCCCTGCAAATATTTTCCAGAGGCAGTACACATGCGTCTGTGATAGAGGCTTCACTGGTTCGAACTGTGCATTAAGAACAGGTGAGTTTATAAATAGAAAAGCAAACAAAACTAATACATACTTTGACGTGTAATCGGATTGTTTCATCAACGCCAAGTTTACATTAATTTTGTTACGTAGTTGAGCCTGATCGGTGTATCACGGACCGACACTTGACAAATTTCGAAAGTTTGAAAGCCTGAAAAATATTAAAAATGAGGGGCTGTGAATTGTGTTTTGTTGACAACGAAGAAACGATACACTTCGTCTCAGTTATCATCTTTTCCAGGCCCTCAAACCTACACAAACCGTCAAGTGCTCGCCCGTGATAAACCGACCAGGCTCAGTTACCAAATTTGTTTGGAAGTAGCTTTAAGGTGGGTAACCGGTTCCCCCCACTTATCAAAACTGAGTTTTGGTATCAGAAGAAAGCTCAGAACTCTAGTAAATTTTGTGGTCGGTCCCTAATGTGTCGACCACATATGGCCATTATTGCAAGAATTAGTAGAGACCATATGCGATTCAACCTTGAAAAATTCTAATAAAAGGACTTTTTGTATATTCTTGTAGGGCTATATGTGATTTATTATGAAAAAATTTGTCCGGCCTTCGGGCAGCTGCGTTGGTCAGATATTCAAGGTCAAAGGTCAATGACCTTTATAAGGCATATCATGGATCATAACTCCTCAACCATTTGGTCTAAAAGAACAAATGAGGTGTCTATACCAAGGTTTTTGGGGTCAATAAACACAATTAGCACATAGAAAAACGATCAAATGCCCCCTTCCTTGATTTTCAAAATAGTATACACTATCTGGATGAAATTGTACTTTAAACTTCGTCCCCCTGACCATTTTAAAAAGGTTTGGTTAAGAAAACCTTCTTGGATTCCTTAGTTACAAAGCTCGGACCTTTTTATTTTGATTACAGGTGATTGGTATAAGTTCGCCTCTTCCAACACTCCATTGATATAAAAACGGTTCCAATAGTCGCTCCATTTGACGTCATGAGAATTTTTAATGAGTAATAATCATGGGGAAACTTGATTTCTCCGAATGCTGCTAAAAATATAGCCAATTTTTCTATTTGACGTGAAAGTTTTTTTAAAAATAACAGAATGTGTGATTTTGCTAGGTTTTTGGGGTGATTAATGAAAGGAAAATCAAGTTTTGTAACCTACCCAGAGGTATTAAGTGCATACAGTATATATATTTTTGATATAATTGAAAAAGAAAAATATTATAAGGTGGCAACCATCCCCTTCCCCTCCAAAACTGAGTCTTTTGGTCTTCCACTACCAAAGGTATGTGACGTGACAGATTATTTTTGCGCTAAAAGAAAGTCAATGATTGTCCCCAACTACTAGATGCAGCCATTAGATTTCAAATTTATCCGCATACACAGACCAAAAGTCATAGGGCCGGTCGGTGGAGTGCAGGTCTCTTTTGCAGTTTGCCGCACAAACTTCTAGATGGTGGACTGTCCACACATGGATCTGTTTTCGCCTCAGTCATGAATTCGTCAGATGTGGCATATTAGGGGCCTCCTCTTGGAACTGGACTCCCGGCGTCAAACGGACGCCATGTCAGCGGACCGGTCAGGATTGATCCTATGCTTGATCATAGCTTCTCCAGGTGCCAAGATCCCAAAAGTCCTCGAGTAGCTCTGTCTCGGATTGCTGGTCCTGCTGTAGCCCATTATAGCCACGAGCAAGCTTGTTGGTTTCCCAAGCCGTTAGATCTGCTTGTAGGGAAGAGATTCCATCTTTCCAAAGGGAGGGACCTGGTAAGAGGTCCTCCAGCCGACGCTTTCGTCCCAGAGTGCACCACCCCTGCTCCGAACCTGTCTGGTGCAGTTCTGGCAGACTGTAACACTGAGGTGGGACTACTTTCTGAACAGGCTCCTGCTTCACTGTTCAAGCAAATTCACACTAGAGCTTTATAGGATTACCATGCAAGGTGGTGCGAAAGAGTTCGATCCATGCAATTTCTGAGACCGTTGACCAGGTTGGCAATTCCTCAAGGAACTTCTCAGGAATGGGTTGATCTTTAGTGTCCTGACTGTCCTAGGTTTCTTTTTAATTTAAATACCACAGGACAGGCCAGACCCGTAAAGGCCTCGGTGATGGCATGAACATGTCCAATCTGGTGAAGGGGTATGTTTACGGATCGTTCCCCGGTTCGTAGCCTTGTTCTCGGATTGGGATTTGCCATTGGTCTTGCAATTCTTGGTGTCCGGAACAGTTTAAACCCAACCGAAAGCTTAGTCTTCTGGACTTCCGAGTGGCTGTGGCTCGTGGCTGTGGCTTGTGGCCAGAGGGAGGGGGTTTTCGGATAGACATGCCCGTGTCCTACGGACGGGCCCCTCACCGCTTTGAGCGCAAGGAGGTCTATATTCTTCCACTGCAGGCTTTTTTGGGCCAAGAATAAGACTCCCTTTTCTTTTACAAACCCCGAAAACCGGTGTTTTCTGCTCTGCCATGTCTCATCCATAGTTGTCAACGCGGGATTGGGCAGACAGCTCAAGAAGCCTGCAGCAAGGGACCATTGAGACCACCTGGATTTTCTCATCCATCTGAAATGCCGCCCAAAAACATCCATTGTTGGTTGACTGGCTTCTTGGTTATAGGGCATATGATGTTCGAGCTCACCGCTTCCTCCTGGGAATTCTATAAAGAGGCCTTCATCACAGACATTTTGGACAATCGGTTGGAGTTCTACTTTTTCCACTTCCAACAACTATTTGATGCATTGTTAGTCAAGGCGGAGAGGGGTGTCGCCGTCCAATCCCTCTTGTCTGATCAACCTAGCTCTTGACTCAGGAGCATTAGGCGACTTTGGGTGGGGCGTTGACAGTGGTTGCGTTGGCGTTGGCTGCCTTCTGCGACATTCTTCCGCACGGCCACCATTCGGCCATGCCAGTGGAATCTGCGCAAAAGAAGGCTCTGGAAGGAAGCTGCACGATTACAAGAGTGTATTTTCCCTCTCAGGAGTGAGATGGGCAATACACTTGAGTATTATACTTACCTTCCACTACCTTAAATGGCCCACGCATTTGTTATTCTCCACCTGCAAGAAGGTCGTTGGAAGGGTTTTTTTTTTGTTTTTGTTTTTTAAGAGAAACATTTGCGAAGGTCGAATCACAGCGCCGCTTGATGTGGTTCGTGATATTGAGTCTTGCCATGTCCCGACTATTTCGGGAGTTTGTCTCAGTTTGCAGTGGTAATGGGGTTTTTAAAATAGTACCCAAATGAAATATTTTGCAAAAAGGTCCGTCACCTAGTACCCCACCCTATTAAATCACACATGACTCATCAGTTCCGAGGATTTGTCCAGACATATTCACTGCTTTTGACATTAATATTGTAGCGTTTCATTTTATATATATAAGGTCCAAATATGGTTGTTTTAATTTTTGTCAAGACTGACGAACTGGCTAATTTACGTTGATAAAACCTTGTACAAATATCGGATTAAAGTGCTTTCTTATGCTGAAAAGCATGATGGCTGCATTTGTAAGCCTAAACAATATGTTTATTGTTGTTAATTGACCCTCAAACATTGGTATAACACCACTTTTTGCTTCTCGGCCAATTGGCTGAGCAGTTATGACCTCATCACAAGCCTTATAAAGGTCATTGGACCTTTGACCTAGAATATGTACCAACTCAAGCAACTTGAAGTCCGGCATTTTTTTTACATAGTATTTTGACTGTTTTCAGTTATAGATTAATGATAATGTTTTGGTTTATTTGATACTTTTACAGACGGACGAATTGGCTAATTTATGTTGAGAAAACTTGGAAAAATTTTTGATTGAAAGTGCTTTCTATGTTGAAAGATAATGATGACTCCATATTGTAAGCCTCCGGACTGTTTTTACCATTTTGTTTGTTTCTATTGACCCCAAAACATGGGATATAGACACCATCTTTTTGCTCTAAGGCCAATTGGATGAGCACTTATAACCCATAATAGGAGTAGGCCGTATAAAGGTCGTTGACCTTTGACCTTGAATACTGACAAACGCAGCAACTAGAAGGTCGGACAAATTTTTTGGTAATTATTCATCTATGCGGCCTACAATATACAAAGAGTCCTTTTATAGAATTTTTTCATGGTTGTATAGATCATGTTGTTCAGATGAGGAATGACCAATTATTCTGGAAAGTGCGCCGTGACATTGCACCATGTGAAGGGGTTTTTAAATATTGTTAATTTTAAAATCGACACACATTTGGCATTTTAATTTGACGGTGGTGGAGTTGGACATTTGTAACCTTGGAGGTCGTCCGCCATTCCGCAATGGTGGGATATGCTTTAATGATTACCACAGCTACGACCAGGATGTAGACTACTTCTGTCAATGTCCAGTGGGAATTCGATCGGACCAATTGTGAAACAGTGTGTAAGTGTCTACAACAGCCCCATTGTCTATTTCTTGCCACATTTCCGTCATGCATTGTTCTACTTTATTAGTTAGAACATTTTTTTAGGGTATGTTATAAACATATTGGAGTAAGTTTTTTGTTTACTTTGTTTGCTGTAATAACAAGGGAATGGTAACAGCCAGTGTGATGACTCCGGGTGATGACCCCTGGTTATGACATCCGAAATGCGATATTTTTTTTCCATTTATCGTTGATCCATGCAGTAGCTCTCCTTGTCTCAATGGTGGTCAGTGCAACTCTTTCAACACGTACTTCCAGTGTGCAGCCAAACAGGATATACAGGAACTATCTGTCAAATTGAAACAGGTATAATATCTTTGTTTTGATCCTTATTATTACATGAATGAAGGCTTTATTGTGAAGCTTTTTGATCTCTCAATTTTTTCCCCTCTGCCTAATCTCTGTATGTCCTTCTTGTTCTCTCTTGCTCCTCCTCTCATGTTGGATTTATTACATTGATCTTTCAGTCGTCGACAATCAATCCTCCGATAATACAGAACTGTCCATCTTCGCAGTACTACTTCACAACATCGGAGGAGCACAGGCTTAGTGGGCACCACCAACGGCCAGGGATAACATAGATCCCAGCCTAGAATTCAGTCGGACAGACCACAATCCTGGACAGTTTCTTCCACTTGGTCAACACTGTAACATATGTTTTGATGGATACTTCCAACAACGCTGCCTCGTGTACATTCTTCATTACAGTTTATTGTGAGTTGATTTCCGGTTGTTTCTCTAACATTCTGCTGCAACACCGTATTAAATTTCAAATGCAGTGAAAAAGGAAACCATCCCATATTACAATTGGAAAACAAAGAGAGATACATCCCAGAATATAGCTGACAAATAAAAGTGTTGGTCGCAAACAGGCTTCGAAATAAAAAAATATCAAAGGGTCCATGGGACCCTCAACTTTGAAAATTTACGAGTCCTCACTATTTTTCAAGGGTTCCGTAACAGGATAGCTGTTGGGAATCTGGAAGTTGATCAAATTTTTACGAGTCCACAGGACCCTTAAGGTAAACAAGTTAAGGGTCCTTGTCTCATTTTGAGGGTATTTGAAGCGAGGAAGCGCCTTATTTCGAACGCTTGTCGCAAAAGACTTAAATTGACGAGCGACCTGTAAAACTGAACCAGGAAATGAGATCACCTAACATTACACACTGTTGGTTGTCTATACAAGTCGATACTTTAAAAAATATTTACATAATAAGAAATTGCCATTCCTTGTAAAGGAAAGTATAGATGATCTTACAAAGCACACTCGTTTGTTTAAGGTCGATTTAGATTATGTGTACATGATGTGAATAACGATGAACGACGATGAACGACTATATGATATTGCTACAATATATCCAACCACTTAACGCAGTAGCGTAACAAGCGGGAGGAGGGGGCACATTATCCCCCAGACGTACATGTCTGACCGGGCCACTGATGATACACACCAGGAAATTCATAAGCTTGCCCCCTCTCTGAACACCGACCCCTGTTACGCCCCTGCTTACACATAATAAAATACAAAACCACTTTGAAACACGTTTATTCCTCTTACTACTTTCAACTTCCTTATATTTGCGTCTTTGGTTATCTTTGTAGCTTTGGAAGCTGATCTTGTGGCTCCAGTTATCACTGGATGTCCGTCTGACGTTGTTGTGACTGTGCCTGCAGGCGAAACAGGTGGCATAGCACAATGGACAGAACCACAGGCCACAGACAACTCAGGCGCCAGTCCGGCAAGAACCAGGTCTCACACCCCTGGTTCTCGGTTCTCTGTTGGTACGACGAGGGTCACATATACTTTCACTGATGGTTCTGGTAATTCTGCTTTATGCGGCTTCAATGTTATTATCGAAGCAGGTAAGATCATTGTATTCACATGTTGACATATTGACTCATGACATACCTTTCTCAACATCTATAATATATTCTATTACCTCTGCTGCCCATTATTGAAAATGCAGCATTCTGATTGGTCAATTTACTGCCCATTATTCTGCAATAATGGGCCGCGAATGCATTTCTCATTATATCACGCTGTTTTCGGTAATAGAATAGAAATAAAGGGTTTGCAGTATTATTTATGGGCTCATAATGTATCCTCGGCCGGAAAAAAATAAAATAATGGACTCGGCTGCGCCTCGTCCATTATTTATTTCTTTCCGACCTTGGACACATTATTCGCCCATAAAGGATACTGCATCACCCTTTATTTCTTAAATAACTGGCATATTATCGGTGATATTTAATGTCACATTTTAAAAATTATTTTAGCATTTTGAAATTGGCGCAAAAAAAATGCAACTTGATATTGGCGGTATAATATACAATGCGATACCATTTTTAAGAATCTTACGAAGTGATACCCTTCCAAACTATATGACCCGAGCAGTAACCGCTTTCATCTGTTCATTGCCAACATCGGAAATCAGTGTTTTCATTAACCTTATAAATTGTTTAATAGCATATACTATAATGACTTTGATTTGTTGTTTACCTTCATACTTTTTTTTCATATACTTTGTTTTCTTTGTATAATTTTGTTTTAAACTGTTTATTTTTTGAGCCATATTGACTTGATTTGATTAACCAAACGTACGCCCTTGTTGAAAGGCTCGAGTAAGCAGATCATGTATTGCTATTTACCACCGCCCCCTTGTCCTACATGTACTCATAACTTTGCCAAATTAATTCATATCATCACAAAATGCATTGTTTATTGTGTTATTTGTTGTAATTGTGCTATTGTTATAGTTTGATTTTTCAATGCGGTCAACGATAACAAAGTTATCTTCTATTAGACAACACTTTTATGAACACTGTATCATAAACATTGAAATAGGTATGGTTTCACTTGAAGGTATTGTTTTATTGTGATAAAATATTTGAGGTAAAGCGAAATTTAGCTCGGAGCTGACAGCTCTCCGAAATACGATAATGGTAGTTTATTTTCATTGTACACGGTCATTACTGTTTTATAGGTGTTGATACTGTAGCACCAGTAATAACTAATTGTCCAACAACTGGCGTAACTGTACAAGTATCAGCAACAGCTACAAGTGGCACAGCCTTCTGGAATCCTATACAAGCTTCAGACAACTCAGGTGTACAGCCAACACAAACACAAACACATACCTCCGGTTCAACTTTCCCACTTGGCCAAACTCAAGTAACGTACACCTTCACGGATGGATCTGGCAATAGTGCTACGTGTATATTCAGCGTGTTTATAACAAGAGGTATACATATTGTTTTGCTACTCTGTTACTTATCTGTATGAGTCATAACGGGGAAAGCCATTGAAAACGAATTCTGTGAAATTAATTAGGGTGAGCTGTTTATCTTGAATGACTAAAGTTTAGCAAGATAGACAAACGGAGAATCGACAATATTTTCTAGCCGTTGTGGCAGTTCTTGTGATATCATATTCGGAAGGTAAAATATTTTCAATGTATCATGTCTTACTTTTAAAAAAATCGTTCATAATTCTTGAGGTTCGTTTTATTGAACTTTCTATTTACTATTTTACAATCATTGTGCTTTTTGTATTTGGCACGTTCTATCATGTTTACTACTAGTAGTTTTACTAACAGAAAGTGTTTTCTTCCAGAATTGTCCATCAAATACATGTGGCTATTTCATACCATTCCTACCAATCCATCAAATACATGTGGTTATTTCATACCATTCCTACCAATTCCATCAAATACATGTGGCTATTTCATACCATTCCTACCAATTCCATCAAATACATGTGGTATTTCATACCATTCCTACCAATTCCATCAAATACATGTGGTATTTCATACCATTCCTACCAATTCCATCAAATACATGTGGCTATTTCATACCATTCCTACCATTCCATCAAATACATGTGGTTATTTCATACCATTCTACCAATTCCATCAAATATATGTGGCTATTTCATACCATTCCTACCAATTCCATCAAATACATGTGGCTATTTCATACCATTCCTACCAATTCCATCAAATACATGTGTCTATTTCATACCATTCCTATCAATTCCATTCACAGTCAGCCTGAATGTTTTTCCTAATGTCTTGAGTCAGCTTGTTTTCACGTCATTCTGATTTAACTTGTCCATTTTCTCTTACACGTGTTCTATTGGCAACGACCGGTTCTTTCCTATTTCTTTTGTTCGAACACTTGTAAGAATACCACTCCTGTGACACACATGCACACCAACACACCTCCCACACACCTTGCATCATCGGGATATTTTGCGTATCCCCGTGTGTGTGTGCCAACGAAAATATGGTTAAGGTCAGTGGCGTTGCCACGGGGGTGGGGGGGGGGGGGGGGGGGTTGCAAGTGGGGCATTCCCCCCCCCCAATTTTTTTCTTGCCCCCCCCCCTGCCTGAAAGAAAAATACGGGATTTTGGGCAAAATTCGGCGATTTGGGGCCAAAAATCACCAAATTTTGGGAAAAATTAGCGATTTTGGGCTAGAATTTCACTTTCCCCCCAGAATTTCACTTTTCCCCCGTTTGCCCCCCCAGAAAAAGAGGTCTGGCGCCGCCAATGGTTAAGGTAGTGTTATCAATGAACTTGTGGCGTAAACAGACCTTTGCAAAGGGGGGGGGGGCAGAAGGTGTGTCGAGGCATTTTCTGAGGGGGCGAATTTGGGTCTTTCTCCATCGGCGCTGTACAAACGGCCAGTTTATGTGGGGGCTTGCAGGGGGAAAGAGTTCTGAGCAGGGGACACGCACCGCCGGCCTCCCCGGTTACACCACTGCAACCAACATACTGGTTTTCGTAGCTCTTTACCCAACGGGGCTTATTATACTTGGGTAGCCAGGTAGTACGTACTCCAGCCCACTTGATACTATAATAATCCTAATTGAATAGAGAGTTCTGAGAATGAATATACCGTATGTCTGCTTGTCGATTACACGGCCAGTTTTTAACTCTTCGCCGCGCCCCCACGCCGACGATCCTGGGTACTCCACTGGTATTCGTCTTATGAAATTACAGTACATGATTTAGGGGCACTTTCAGAATCAGCTTATGATCACTTAGTGTGAACACTTAGTGTGTAGTATATCCCTTATCGTCCCAGGAAATTAAGATTCCGGCCCGTTTTCAATGGTAGGCTAGTACATTTTACCCTTCAAAATATTATGGATATTATGAATAGAGAAATAGCAATCGCACTATTGTAAACCACAAGTACTCGGCGATTTGATTTTGCTATGATGTCAACAAATTAATATTAACGCTCTGCGTGAAAGATCTTTAAAACAGGCATGATTTCAAAGCTGCCCTTTCAATGGCGACGTTTTGTAAATATGTTATAAATCTTCATTGAAGTAACGGTACGCTAACGGTGAACCTAACCACATACACCATAATCCTAATTGCAACCCTGGCTATTATAACCATCCCCACAAACTAATGTTAACACTAAAATTACACCTACACCTTATCCAGCGTACCGTTACCAATTTCACTTCAATTTCAATACAACAATGCCAAAAACTAGACGACCAAATTAAAGGCGATGTGTCTTTACAATTTGAAAAATATTGCTGAATCGCGGATGTTGCTTCTACATGTTCGTCAGGTTAACACCAATTTACAGATTCTTATCCCACACGCACACCCGCACGCACACTCACATCCACACCAGATGTATTCAACCTTACACCCAAGAATGTGGTCTTGCTGTTCATGTATGGTATATGGTCCTGAACTTCACAATAAGGTCGATGGAAACTAAGAGCAACTCACCATTGGTGATGTGAACTGGAGGAAAGCTTGGTGATGGTTTCTTTTGTTAGTCATGTTAATTATACCCGCCCACAATGTGGAGGGGGTTATTTTGTTTTTTTAGCATTTATCTGTCCTTTTCTCATATTTTCAATCTGTATGGCTATTCGTCCATTTTCAACATTGCACAATTCAAACCCACAGAACAGGGACATTTCATTTTAATTACAATAGTGTATGGGTGGCCACAGATATACGATAAGAAGGTCAGAGGTCATCTTTAACTTGTAAATTCCAGGACATTTTCTGAAAAGCTTCAAGTGTGAGCTTCTCTAACAATAATTAACGTAAAAGAGTCCATGAAAAACGGATCACATATTCGTCCCGAATAATAAACGAGGTTTGATGTATACTGAACTATTTAATAAAATTACAATCAAGCAAATTTATAATATCTGATCCGAAAAAGAAACGAAAAGAAAAAATATATTTGCTTAAAAATCACAGGGTTATCCTTTTTAGCATACAATTGTATACAAAAATGCATCGAATGTACCAGACAAAATTTGAACGGAACGTCCTATTAAATAAAAGCATTAAAAACGGAAAGTTTACACTTTTCTTTTATGCTGTTATCTCATTTGGGCTAGAAGACACAGCAATTTCAGTTTGAAACCTAGACCTCCCTTAATGTCTTTGTTGACAGTAGCCAAGTACAATTTCATCCTCAGGGGCGGGATAAACACCCTAAGGGTGACCTTTCTAAGTTTTTCTTTCATCTTATAAGCCTGCTTCATCCAGAACTGATTCATCATTTTGCATCTTGCACATTTCACTTTGCTTTCACCGCACCGCAAGGTATCGTCATCCTTTTCCAAATCCTGCTTTGATGAACGCAACCTTGGCAACATTGTCTACACTTAAATACTTTACAAGGAATGTTTCTTTCCAGAAACAATTATAGATACAACGCCACCTGTGATCGATTGTCCACAAGAGGTGGTTTTCCGAGTTGCACCAGGTACGCAGTTTGCTTTTGTCGAGTGGGAAGTACCGACGGCAACCGACGATTCTGGCACTGCAACTTTAGTCTCTTCCTCAATAGACCAGCCACGAGTATTATTCCAAATTGGTTCTCAACCAATCCAAGTCACATACATTTTCTCAGACCCCTCTGGAAATACTGCAACTTGTGCTTTCAACGTTTACGCTGAGAGTACGTATATTTCTCATTTAACTCAATGGATCAAGTGCTTGGTGTGCACTGAGACTATTTTGGCCGCTGTTTGATCTATGGTTATTTGAAACTGAAGTGATATAAACATCAGAAGCTAGACCTCGTTACTTGTTTTGTGATAGTCAATTGATTTAATAGATTGTGTGCATTGAATTCCAAACGACAATGGTGATGGAAAACATGGAAAGACATACTAGCTCAAAGGAAAACACTCAAAACTAACGTAGAATCTATATTTCTTTAACATATATACTTACAGTTTCTTTTACTGAACTCATTCTTTGTTCCTGAATTGTCAGTGTCTTGTCATACTATTATGTTGCATCTAAATCTGTTTTCTGATCAAACAACAGAAATAAACGCTGTTCGACACTGTTGAATCATATAATATTGAGTGAATGATGCTTCTTGTTATAAAAAAAGGAATATTTTCCTAAAAGAAGCGACAGCATTTCCGAAATAAACATGTAGGAGTTTTGCAAAGGAATAAAATTTGCATTTTTCAAACCTTAAATTAAAATATTTAATTGCGGTCGAAAATATGAAATATCTACAAATATTTGATATTGAACCATCATTTAATATTTTTCCAGCAAATTCTGACTGTCCAATGTAAAAATGTCCTGTAGAATCTGGCGATTGCGAGATAATAAACAAATTGTTAAGTGACTATTCACGCTTTACAACCTCTCTTATGCTCTAAAATATTTTAAGTTCAAATATTTTTTAACAATTGGATTTGTCAATATTCACAAAATTATTTATAATTATATTTTTTGCACAGAACATTACCAGTGATCCCATTCTCAGGCTCTTGTATATTGTAATATTGTTCAATTTATGATGTGATTTTAATTGATATTAATTACTATTTCATAATAAAAATATAGTTGGCGTAGGAGATACAACGCCACCAGCAATAACGGGATGTCCAAGTACTGTGCAAGTTCAAGTGTCCACATCAGCTACAAGTGGAGTGGCCACGTGGACTGAGCCACAGGCTACTGATGACTCTGGTGTGGCGCCTACACGTACACAGACACACTCTCCAGGAGCTTCTTTCCCTGTTGGTGTGACTACAGTGATATATACCTTTACCGATGGCTCAGGCAATTCCGCCACATGCATTTTTGATGTTGTTGTTTCCAGAATAGGTAAGAAATGTTAAAACTTAACTAAAGAGCATAACGTATTCTGCTCTTCTGCATTGGGAGGGGGGTATCACATGGAAATATTGATCGGTTTGGAAATTAGAGTGAAACACTAATTTCCATGTGCTACAAAAGCGACCATTTAGATTTTCCTTCTCGCATGTTGTGCACTAATAATGAACTAACGGTTGTTTTGAGTTAAGTATAGACCATATTGATTATGTAGACCCCCAAGTAAAGGTTTGATACATTTGATGACATTTTGATACTTTTTTCCGAACCATATATTTTACCGTTCATTTCTACAGGGAAGTGGATTCCGAACCTATTTAAGGTTACTCACATATTAGCATTTAATTAGCATAATTATAAAACATTAATAAAATCTAATTATCATTTGAAGATGTGTGCGCAAGAAGTGCCTAAGTTCATTTTGAGATACAAATATTTGAAGTTTTTAAAATACTGTAGAAAACGACCAGAAGGTGATCGCAAGGTACAATTTGGCATTTATATAGATTATATACTTAGGATTGATTTAACAGTAAAAACGGGTGTGAGAATGATTTACTGATCAATATTGATCAATTTATTGATTGTGGACTTCTTGCACACGCATATACACACACACTCATTGAAAAAGGCTTTGTACAGGGATTGTATATATACCACAATAATTGCAACAGCACAGACTATCTATCCATAACTTAATTTCCCCCCAAATGGACGTCTTTATTTGTATTTGATAGCAGCAGTCTACATGCATGGGTAACCACCAAAGGTCAAAGGATGCGACTGTCCTGTTGGTGCATAAGGGGAGGGTCCAAGTTGACCCAGCCTAATTTTTCTTGTAAACAAGGTGTACAATCTCAATTTATTTTTCTCGGGCAACAGAAAATTAGGCAATAATCCAAAAATTGGCAAAAAGTATTGTTGCGTCAAAACGGGACGCGCGGAAAACTAAATCTTTTATCCACATGGACCCACCTTATGTAATTAAGTGTTAATGTGTATACGTTATTGACATAAAATATACAGTAATTTATATACAAAGTACAGTGTGTCAAAGGGTTTCTGGGTTGGGTGTGCGATGTTAAAATAAAGGGTGTTTCTTTCAAGGGTGACTCATGCATTCGGTTTGGTGGGTAATAACATATTTTAAAAGAAAAGACTCGTACATTTTTGATACAAACAACATTTTTTGTAAACAATGACATTGGCTTTTTTAAAAAAAAATATCCAACTAGTACACTTTACTACTTTTCTTTTCATAATCTCTTTACGGACAAAGTTTTATTACATGCACAATACTTTGCGGAATCATGTACAGGTGTACATCATTTTTACCTTCACAATATAGGACAACATTGCCGAACTCGGGTCAACTCCACCAAAAGTTATTCATGTGTACGCATATATACGCACATTTCATTCATAAAATATTGTTTGGTTTGCTTTCAGATGTTGGAGATGTAACGCCACCAACATTGACGTTCTGTCCAAATGACATCGTAGCAGATGCCCCTGCAGGCAATTCTTTCGTTTCTATTTCGTGGACACTACCCACTGCAACTGACGATTCTGGCACGGCCGAGTTGGCTAGTGGATCACCATTCGGTACCACTGCTACTACACAGTTCTTCTCAGTAGGACAATCAGCAGCCGATTTTGTTAATGTTATTTACACATTTGTTGATGCATCTGGTAATGAAGCAACTTGTGAATTCCGTATTGGAGCACTGGGTAAGAACCATCTATATATCAAAAAATCTTTGTCTTTCGGTAGAGTCAACTATTAATTCCCCACAACAGGACCCACACTCACCTATACATCCCCCAGCAACCCCAAAACACATTCACCCATAGTGGACACACATAGTAACGGTTGCCTTCCAGAGGTCTATATTTTGAAACTTTTTTACGCTCTCCTGCAATGGATATAATTGAAATGTATGTGTTCTTTATCTTGTTTCTGCTCTCAGTAAACGCACCAAACCCATGTGACGTTGGTCCTTGTCAGAATGGAGGCCAGTGCAGTCAAATCACGAACAGTTTTGAGTGTGCCTGCCCAAGTGGTTTCTCAGGCAACAAGTGCCAGAATGTCATAAGTACGTATCTTATTTAAAGGTTTCAAGCATTAAATATTACCTTCCAATACAATACAATACAGCGGATTATAACTCGCCTAATTACCAAAGGTTGCTAGGCGCTAGGAGCAGTTAAAAGAGAAATCCCGATCACTAATCTGTTTTTGGGATGTGTGGACAAATAGGTTGCCACCCGCAGTAGAACGCAAGGCATTAGGAGATTGACGAATATGAAAAAGGGAAGAAAGATAACCAGGTTGTGAGGTATGCATAAGTTTATTATTTTGGACCAGAGACAGAATTTAATGCGGTCAGCAACAGGCAGTCAGTGTAGGCTTTTGAGGAGGGGAGAAGTGTGACTACTCTTTGGTTCCATGTAGATGAGTCTTGTACTCCTATTTTGCAGTTTTTAGAGACGCTTGTAAACATATACGTTGTCAAAAGGAGAGCTACAATGGTCAAGTCTAGAAAGGACCAAAGCTTGAACAGCATTACTGCAGGACTTAAAATCGAGGAACCTTCTGGCACGGTTGAGGTTGGCAAGCTGCCAATTCAGAGACTTTCAAATTGCAGTGATGTGATTAGACATTGTCATACTATGATCAAACACAACACCTTATCGAAGGAGAAGGATGGATCTCAGTACCATCAACATGCACTGTTAAAAATGTTGCTAATTTTACCAGACGTTATCTTTTAAATTACGGTAAACCCCGATTATTCACGCTTTGTTACTTATACTAACATAAAATTACAATTTGTAAGCAGGAAAAATGTAAATAAACAATGGTCAGAATATAATACTACACATTTTGAAAAAGGATGGTATTTATACGCTGACCGTTATTATATTTTCCGCAATATTACGTTCTCTTGTCACTTACTTGTTTTTAATGTAAGAATATGAAGTATGAAAATTATTTTACCTATAAAATGTGTTAAATAGCGTCGTAAGTAACGCCATTAAATGCAAAATCCATTTTCCCTTTTATTTTTAAAAGTAGTTTTAAAAAACTCTTGTAGAACTCGATTCCTACTTTTTGTATTATAATTATTTAGTTTAATTTGAAACAAAGTAGTACACATATATATTTAATTTTAGCATCCGATATTTGTGAAGTCATGTAGTGTAGTGGATAAGGTTTAGGACTTGTAATCTTAAGGCCCTGGTTCGAATCTTTGTAAGGTACATGTATTAAGTGTACTCAGATGATGATTAAGTAATTGGTGACATTAGAATATATACAATTACCATACTAAAGTATATGCTGGTTTAAATTTTTATTTACGTTTTCCCTTCGTTTTGCCTTTTTTTCTCTCAAAATTGTCTGAAATATAATTTTTTTTACAATCATGTGGTGAAGCATATACAACGTTTGTATAATGTCACAGCTACAACGTGAAAATTTGGTCAGAAGATTGTAATAACGTTTTAAGTCTTAATATTGTTTAAACAAGTCAAAAACCAACAATAACTTTGAAGCTGAGATTTCACGCCGTTGTTTTACGTTCCCTGCAGTGGTCTCGTATTTTTACGGCTCCAGTTTTACGTTCTGCACGTTTGTGAGTCCCAGCTGCCAGTCAAAACGCTGTTTTTACAGGTTTATTTTTAACAGTGTGGAGAGTCAAGTACCTAAATTGATCATAGTGATGAGGAGAACAAGCAAAAAACAGTTCAGTCTTAGACTGGTTCAGCATAAGCGTATTTGCAGTCATCCATGACTGAAGATGCGAGATGCACTGACATACTTTGAACAAGGAACAAGCAGTATCACCGGGATGGCTAGGATCAAAGGTAGTAAAAAGCTGGACATTATGGGTGTAAAGATGGTAATGGATATCATGCTCACGAATAATGTGGCCAATGATGCATGTCTAGTAATCAGATGCCTGAGGACCCAAGACATAACCCTGGGGGCCCAAGACATAACCCTGGGGGACTCCATAATCAAGATCGACAGCCAGAATAGGCTCGCATTCAAACCTTTCACTCTTGTCAACGTTCATCTTATCGTGTCCAAAACATTATGCTATATAGTAAGAGACGAGTACAACGTCTGGCTGCTTCGTTGAATTCGGCAAGGTCCTTGGCTGTGCATGGTTGCTCCAACAGTGAGCATACCAAGAGTTGTTCCATTGTCTTTGGTGCTGTTCCACAACTACAAGTGGTATCCTGATCTGCTTCCAGGTAGCCAGATTTTTCCAGGGAAATCGGTTCTCAATCTGTTGCGACATCGCCATTCAGCCCACCAGGAGTCCGCTCCAGGTGGAAGATGCTACTTGGTTGATAGCAAGTCTTTCTTTGCAAAGGCGACTCTCAAACCCTTTAGAGACTGCTTGAAGGTGTTGGACTTTGCTCAAATCAATAACAGCACATTTCTTGAAGGGCGCCACCAATTTTCAAATTTGTGAGATGTATACACAGTTGTGTTGGTAATTTTCTAGTAAACTATACATACTCTCTTAAACGAAAGAGTGAAAAACCACTCTAAAAGAGTGAAAAATCTCACTCCAAAAAAAAGAGCCAGCTGAGTGACGAATCTTTTAGAGTGAGATCCACTCTAAATAAGAGTGAAAAATACCTCTAAGCAAAGAGTGAAGTGATCACTCCATTTTAGAGTGAACTAGTCACTCTTTTAGAGCTGTGGGGAAAGCGTGAACTAGCAAATTCACTCTTTTAGAGTTGTGATTCTTTGTGAAGTTTTGTTTGTTTGGTGAGTATATTGTATGTGTAGGTTCATAATTCATAGCATCGTGACGTGAATGAATATTGTGGCGCATCATTGGCATGATTCAGTGTGACATGCATGCACAATTGTGGCATGCGCATGACGTGCATGATCATGACATGCCCGTGACATGCATGATTGTGCGTTTCGTACATGCACAGGCCTGGCCTAGCCTGGCGCAGACTACCGTATTTCCCGGGCCGTATTTACAAGTGATATTACAGTAAATAACCTTTAATGCTTCTCCACACTTTGTCTGTAATGCTATGAATTGTGGCCGACACATACAATATACTCACCAGTAAAGATCTCTATGATTTCTTCAATAATTTCAACTTCGATCAGCCATTTGCTGACGGTCTCACCTAACTCGTCCGCCATGTTGTTCGAGAATAATCACGAGCCATGCGACGGCCATTTGCGGCGGTTCTGATTGGCTATTCACTCCGAAAAAGAGCGTTTTCTCACTCTTTTAGAGCTAAAAGCCGTTCGATAAGAGTTCAGAGTGGGCTTCACTCCGAAGAAGAGTGGCATTTGAGCCACTCGGTAACAGAGTGAGCTCAGGTAACCCTCGAGTTAGGGCGTCTCGCTGCATTTCTCGCTCTTTTAGAGCTAAAAGCCACTCGATTAGAGTTAATTTAAAATCACTCCGAAACTCAGAGTGATTTTTCACTCTTTCATTTTAAGAGAGTATGAACGGTAATGCTCAAAGTTGTGGATGCGTCATAAAAGAAGGAAATTTGTAATTAGATTCAAGGATTCCCGATCCTATTTCAACGGTAGCGCTGGAAACGTAAATTTCTGTATCTGTCCATTATGAAATAGAGCAATTTCACGAAAATTATCCTAACTTGTGTGGACCAACGGAATAGCTAATGGATGAGGATTGACACGTACATGGCGCTACACCCCAGCTATTTTCCTGTTGGAATGAGGTTTTCACCGGCTTTGAATTATTAACGGGATCCGATTTGAATTATTCTAATTACAAAATCCCTTCTTATGCGAAACATGTCGCTTTGTTTCATTGTAGAAACACATTAGTGCTTGACTTTTAATCATCCAGAGAGGTCTCTCAAAAACAATTTTTTAACATTTCCACATGGTTCTGGATTTATGTAAAGAAATAGGTAAAAAACAGTGAGCATGCGCACCAATATATTTATAGATAGGCCTACAAATGCTAAATGGTTAAATGGCAAATAGCTAAATGAAAAGGTACTGGGTTACTCTCTCTGGATTGCAAAATTTGGCAATTGACTTCTGAAGACAATTTTTTTTCTATTTTTGGTACCACATATCGCTTTATTTGATTACGGGCAACATTAATGGTTGATTTTGAATCATTTGAAGAGGTTCCTAAAAAACGGTTTTAGAAATAATTACAGCATGATTCTGGATTTATGCAAAGAAGAAACCTACTAGGTCTCATCTCTGTATATCGCTAAAATTGGCAATTAACGTATTTCCGAAAAAAAGTACAACTAATGTTTCTGGTGTTCATTTCATTCACGGCTTTTCAAAAAGCTATACACTTTTAGGAGTGTTTCTAATATTGACATTTAATGACATCAAACGCATTACTTCATTGTGAGAATATTGACATATATTGCAAGAACATTACAGAAACTTGAAGATGCAAAGATGAAACAACACTCTCAAAGAATTGTTCTCAAACTGTTCTCATTTTCAGCGGGAGTAGATGCATGTTCAAATAATCCATGTCAGAACGGTGGCCAGTGCACAACATTCAACAATGGCAACAGTTATTTCTGCACGTGTGTAAACAATTACTCGGGTACCAATTGCGAGATACCACGTAAGTTGCTATTTTTTTCGTTAGCTGTATTACCAATTGTCGTATCGTCTATAATTAGGGTGGCCGAAACAAATGCATTCAGATAGTTATAACACCAACATTTTTATTTTTGCAATGCAATATCTCGTCATCTCCTTTGTAGAAAGAAACGTGTCTTCTCAAGACAGAATTCTCATAAAATATATAAAATAATTTTTTAAGCTTTCAATTTGTATTAAACTGGTAGCGATTTGGTACAAGCATTACTGCTTGTAAGTGAATGCTGGCGGTCTCGTAAGGTCTCTTTACCGAAATCAGTGAACCCACGAAAAGGCATTGATGATTATAAGAATAATACTATCTGCATGGTTTTTAAGTGTCTTATTAACCCACGAACGGATCCATAATAGTCAAAGTGGGCTTCAAAGAAGAGTTAAAAACTGCGAGTTATCTGCAAGCAAGACTAATTAGTTCTCAGAACTCTTTACGCAAGTAGGATTATTGTTGTATTAATTGGTTTAATCTGTATGTGTCAGATTAAAAAAAAGTTAAACATGACAACAGTTACTTCTGCACTTGTGTTAATGGGGTTACGGGTACCAGTTGCGATACACCTCGTTAGTTGTCAAATCACCCCAAAAAGGACTTAAACGACGGAATCGATTAACTGCTTTCAATCGGTACCCTTGTTTTCCAATAATAAACTAACTTAAGTTACAAGAATTTCATATCACTTCTGTATTCGTTTATGAACAGGATGATTCATTTGTCTCTACCAATAACTAATAATAAAATCTCGCTGACATACTGGTACGACATACATAATACGTTATGTCCCCAAGCGTAAAGTCATAGTAATAGAATAGCAAGAAAGCAAGCAAGCACAGTCTCGGGAGTGCCCTTTTTCGTGCGCATGAACGTGAAGTGGGTCTCACGGTGCATTTCAAAAAGTTGGGCGTAGTCAATTCACGTAGCCGCAGAAAATGACACTTACTTCAGGAGGCTCGGTGAACCATCTGTGTAAGCTATTTTTATAGTGAGGGACTGTAGTGCATAAAACTCATGTGAGTGTGCAAATCTGGATAAAATTGTGAATTTTGGTATACAAGTACTTTACGCATTGATAATCACAAAAAATGATGGAAGCACTTGCCACACCCCCTTTCATGGCCCCGAGCAAGGGTTTCAAAGTTACACAGGATTCAAAGAAGGTATAGTTCATACTACCCATGGCTTGTAGTTTTTGGCGTTATGAGGTAGAAAAAATGAATTTTTGGTTTGTAGGCCTACAGGGGTCAAAAATAAAAAGTTGCTCAAATTTTTACAACACGTGATGCAAATTGTTAGTTAAGTTCATAGAGTGAAAATATGGAAATGGTTTTGCGTATCCTACATGTTTGGTTATTAACCAAATGGCAAACAAAGTCAACGGTTATTAACAGCTATTGGATTCTATTCTTATTTTCAGCCGCAGATGCATGTTCAAATAATCCATGTCAGAACGGTGGCCAGTGCACAACATTCAACAATGGCAACAGTTATTTCTGCACGTGTGTAAACAATTACTCGGGTACCAATTGCGAGATACCACGTAAGTTGCTATTTTTTTCGTTAGCTGCATTACCAATTGTCGCATCGTCTATAATTAGGGTGGCCGAAACAAATGCATTCAGATAGTTATAACACCAACATTTTTATTTTTGCAATGCAATATCTCGTCATCTCCTTTGTAGAAAGAAACGCGTCTTCTCAATACAGAATTCTAATAAAATATATAAAATCATTTTTTAAGCTTTCAATTTGTATTAAACTGGTAGCGATTTGGTACAAGCATTACTGCTTGTAAGTGAATGCTGGCGGTCTCGTAAGGTCTCTTTACCGAAATCAGAGAACCCACGAAAAGGCATTGATGATTATCAGAATAATACTATCTGCATGGTTTTTAAGTGTCTTAATAACCCAAGAACGGATCCATAATAGTCAAAGTGGGCTCCAAAGAAGAGTTAAAAACTGCGAGTTATTTGCAAGCAAGACTAATTAGTTCTCAGAACTCTTTACGCAAGTAGGATTATTGTTGTATCAATTGGTTTAATCTGTATGTGTCAGATTAAAAAAAGTTAAACAATGACAACAGTTACTTCTGCACTTGCGTTAATGGGGTTACGGGTACCAGTTGCGATACACCTCGTTAGTTGTCAAATCACCCCAAAAAGGACTTAAACGACGGAATCGATTAACTGCTTTCAATCAGTACCCTTTTTTTCCAATAATAAACTAACTTAAGTTACAAGAATTTCATATCACTTCTGTATTCGTTTATGAACAGGATGATTCATTTGTCTCTACCAATAACTAATAATAAAATCTCGCTGACATACTGGTACGCCATACATATTACGTTATGTCCCCAAGCGTAAAGTCATAGTAATAGAATAGCAAGAAAACAAGCAAGCACAGCCACGGGAGTGCCCTTTTTCGTGCGCATGAACGTGAAGTGGGTCTCACGGTGCATTTCAAAAAGTTGGGCGTAGTCAATTTCACGTAGCCGCAGAAAATGGCACTTCAGGAGGCTCGGTGAACCATCTGTGTAAGCTATTTTATAGTGAGGGACTGTAGTGCATAAAACTCATGTGAGTGTGCAAATCTGGATAAAATTGTGAATTTTGGTATACAAGTACTTTACGCATTGATAATCACAAAAAATGATGGAAGCACTTGCCACACCCCCTTTCATGGCCCCGAGCATGGGTTTCAAAGTTACACAGTATTCAAAGAAGGTATAGTCCATACTACCCATGGCTTGTAGTTTTGGCGTTATGAGGTAGAAAAAATAAATTTTTGGTTTGTAGGCCTACAGGGGTCAAAAATTAAAAATTGCTCAAATTTTTACAAAACGTGATGCAAATTGTTGGGTAAGTTCATAGAATGGACTATAGAAATAGTTTTGAGTATCCTACATGTTTGGTTATTAACCAAATGGCAAACAAAGTCAACAGTTATTAACAGCTATTGGATTCTATTCTTATTTTCAGCCGCAGATGCATGTTCAAATAATCCATGTCAGAACGGTGGCCAGTGCACAACATTCAACAATGGCAACAGTTATTTCTGCACGTGTGTAAACGATTACTCGGGTACCAATTGCGAGATACCACGTAAGTTGCTATTGTTTTCGTTAGATGTATTACCAATTGTCGTATTGTCTTTAATTAGGGTGGCCGAAACAAATGCATTCAGATAGTTATAACACCAACATTGTTATTTTTGCAATGCAATATCTCGTCATCTCCTTTGTAGAAAGATACGTGTCTTCTCAAGCCAGAATTTTCATAAAATATATAAATCAATTTTTTAAGCTTTGAATTTGTATTAAACTGGTACTGATAGCGATTTGCTACAAGCATTGTTGCTTGTATGTGAATGCTAGCGGTCTCGTACGCCCTCTTTACCGAAATCAGTGAACCCACGAAAAGGCATTGATGATTATAAGAATAATACTAGCTGCACGGTTTTTAAGAGTTAAAAACTGCTAGTTATCTGCAAGCAAGACTATTTAGTTCTCAAAACTCTTTACACAAGTTATCAATTGGTTTAACATCTAATTCCTAACTACCGTACATTTGTACTTGAGTAGGGAGTTATGAGAACCAGTATAACGTGTTGGTTGATAACACGCAGTTTATGCATTTTTGGACCCACTCTGACGATTTTTGATCCGCCGCTGTCGTCCCTTTGTCGTCATCGCGTATGCATGAAACTGGCAGTTGGTTAGTGTCTTGAGACAAAACCACTGTACATTTTGGACTATGCTGAAACTTAACATAACAAACGTAATCGATACTTTACTTCGATAAAACTAGTCGTGTTTATTGGGTTTCATGAATAGTTTTGTAAGTTGTGAAAGTAGATTTATGTTTGTGGTAGATAGATGGTTCTCTGAGACTCAAACTCTTTAACCCTTTAAAACTAGCTATGTTTATTGGGTTTCATGAATAATGTTTTAAGTTGAAATTTAAACTACTTAGTTCTCCAGGTAGACAAGGATGTAAAGCGAAGGACACCTTTCGAACCTAACACCTATAGATGATATCTATCGCTCTTCTACCGACCCAGCTTGATAGCTCAGTCGGTTAGAGCGTCGTGCATGTAATACGAAGGTCGCCGGTTCGAATCCGGCCAAGCGCACATGGGGTTTTTTCAACACTATCGTGCGCTGGCCATCTTCAGGGAAAGATTAATAATATAATACAATGTTGTAAGTTGTGAAAGTAGATTTATGTTTGTGGTAGATAGATGGTTCTCAAGCTCTTATGCTTTCTTGAATCACTCAAGTTTCTCATTTATCTTTAATATGTTTCAACCTTTACCGTTGTCTTCTATTACTTTTAACTAACCTAACTGCAGCCGCCGATGCATGTTCATCTTCCCCATGTCTGAATGGTGGCCAATGTTTCAATGTTAACAATGGCGAATACTTCTGTTTCTGTGTTGACGGGTATTCTGGTAACCGTTGTCAAACACCTCGTAAGTTTTCGTTGCTGATCCACATGACAAATAAGATATTGGATCGTAAACGATATGTGCACTCAAGTATAATGGTATACACGTGCATGACCGGGCGCGTAACGCATTTAGGGGTCCGAAAAGACAAAATAAAAATTATGTACGTGTAAAAGAATATTTTTAAATTCTTTAATTTGTTGGAAAGCACGCCCAATACCTCTTAAAGGAGTTCAATTTGCCCAGAGTGTAAAACTTGCTTATGAGATTTTTGGGAAAAATGGTCACGCAAGTGTACGTCATTATGACCCTGGATTTGCTTGTATACGATAAACACCCGTTAGTGCTAGGAAGATTCATTTCGTCCTTTGGAGTACAAAATGCTGTTTCTTTATTCCGTGTTTGCCTTTGGAAACGAGGTTGCGAGGACGTGTGTGTGTCTGCTAAAGAAACAGTGTTACACGACACCACTAAGTAGTACTTATTTTCTGCTACAGTTCAGTGTGCGTGCATCCCTGAGAGGTAGATAGTGTAGCGATTCACATGTCTTTCAAATGAACCGGCGCAGAATGCATCGATTTCATTGATCACAGGGTTCGGCCCTGCTCATTTATTGCATATCCATCATTTTGGATTTTTGACCAATTTTCCAAGATTTGTGGATTTCGAAATCAAAGACGATTTTTTCTTCAATTTTTAGAGTCTTAAAGTAATCATTATCCAACAATATTTCATATAAAACATGTCAATGTCTTGCACTTAATTTTCTTATACGCTTCACTGCTGCCATCTTGGATTTTCAGCCAAATTTTCATTAATTTGCTAGTTTTGTTGCAGTTTGAAACCATAGACGATTTTGTCCTTCGAATTGTGATCCCCAACTTTTTTTTCAAGTTAAATGCTTGTCTTGGACTTTGTTATATTTTTGGTTTGAATAAGTGATCGAGCCGTCTATGCACTCGAAACCCTGTGTGATTGAAAATGCATTTTAACCAACTCTTTTTGAAAAAAAATTTTGTTGATTTAATTTTAAACAGAGAGTGTAGTATCAAAATGAAAGAGAAGCCTTTTACATGGTTCTCAACGGAGCGTTACATTGCAAGAGAGACAGTAGGAACAAAATGAGCAGAAATTTCTAAATTTGACTAATTCGGTATGAATAAAAATCATATGATGGAAAACCTTGAACTATTTTAAATCTATAAAAATGATTCAATCGATCAATATGATGATTTTGGGCTTGCTGCATTAACATTGAAACAATGTTCCCTATACCAAAAAAAATCAAATCATTTGAAATAATTATGAAATGTGCCCTACTGTGTTTTGCGAAACGGAACAAAACAAGCTACCTATTTGCGCACTTTGTTTACAAGCTTTACTACATGGGTCGTGGAAGTGTATGATTCTGGCATGATTTCGTTTGAACAATGTGTAGATAAATGCCGTTTTGGACTTATTGATTTACATAATGTGATACAGCATATTGGAATAATTCTAAACAGCGGCAATATTATAATATGGCCTTTATCATTCAGCTAATTAGAAGGAAAAAATAGAAAAAGGATTGACGATGGGCCCATGTTAACAGTAATCTACCACCTAGTGTGACGTCAAGGCTTGTGTGGCGCCATGTTTACCGTTTCTCACATAATGATTGTGAATACAACGTATCTAATATGTTTGTATCGCTTAAATTGACTTCCATGGGGCGGTACTCAATACAAATGAACATACGAAGATGTGCCACAAACATGGGGTCCCATTTTCAGCCTTCTAGTATATCAATGACCCTTTTTCATGCCAATGGTTTTTTTTTAATTTTCTCAAATTTGTTGGAAAATTAGTCAAATTTTTTTTCAATATGAAGCAAACAATTTCAAAATTTGCTTAAAATGTCACAATTTTGAGGGGAAAATGGCAAATTTGGGTTAAATATGGCCCCAAATTTGCATCTCTAGTAGAGCTATGGGACCCTTTTTGGCAAAAATTTGTATAGATATGGGTCCTACTTCTAGACTCTCAGAGGCACGTCCCTACCAAAGCCAAACTTGAGACCACGGGCTTGCATCCGCTGTGATACATTCAAATGAAAGAACTTCTAGTAGCTAATACAACAAACGATTAGTAAGATTTTTCAGAGTTTTACAATATCCCAATGAAGGTTAGAAGTAATTAGAATCACGCCTCTCCCATATTGCATCTTAAATCATTTTAAGTGGTTCTGCAGCATACGCTTCAAAAGAAATAAGTCCTTTTTTTCGAGGGACCCTATATGTAATTGGTAGAAACCAACCACCATTTCATTTGCACATTTTGACACCTCACTTGTTTTAATCGCACAGATATTGTTGAATTTGTAGTCAATTGAATGTTGTACTGAAACCCATTGTTTTGTTTTATTTTTTGTTTTTGCTCTTGTATTTTAAGGGTGTTTGGGTGTCACATTGTGTGTGCGTGTGCGCGCGCGCGCGTGTGTGTAACTTCTAGTTTATAGACAAGGCTTCAACTTTTGAGTGACCTTTTCATTCAAATGACTACCGTTTCAACAATATCCGAAATTGTTTTTGGCTCCCCTAAGTTGTGAAAAATTTGCCCTAAATATAAATTAAACTTGCCGATTCTGTTCCTGCATCCCTGTGTGTTAAGAACCTGGGGATCATGTTTGATGCCACTATGAGCATGCCTAATCAGGCTGCTGTTGACTGTAAGAATGTTAACCGCCATATCCGGAAACAATGTATTAGTAGGTTTATCACTTTTTTATGCCTGTCACCATCTTGCAAGATCTTTGGACTTGTCGCGCATTGATTGCGCCAACTGCTTATTATGCAAAGAAGCTCCAGCGCTTCGAAAAAAAATCTGCACGTTTGGTATTTTCTTGCGGTCGAGACCAGAGTTCGTCGCATCTTTTGTGTACTCTCCACTGGCTGCCAGTCAAAGAACGTTATCAGATATAAAATCATCCTTAATTTCCATAAATCTCTTACTGTCAGTTTGTATAATAGGCGTAGACTCCGGTCTCCTGATGACGCTACGAGACCTGTTGTACCTCGTACCACTTATATTCAAAGAGGCACCACTCACCAGTGTCTTTGAACAGCTGCTGAAAAAACCCCACTTATTTCCTGATTTATTTATTTTTGCTGGTTTTTGTGTCATTTTTATGAATTCTGCACTATGCTTTGCAAGGCACCGTGTGTAGAGCGCCATATTTATGTCCATTATTATTATTAGAATAATTATGCAGAGTGAAACGGTGGTTCAATCCCACTTGATATTCTTTGATAATTATTTCCAATTAAATGTAGGGACTTATTTCTTGTGAAGCATGCATGTAACATCTTTTAAAGTTCATATGTATCGTGGTAGTTCCGTTTAACAAGTTCAATTCTCTACCCATCTTTTCCATTAATGTTAAACTTCAGCTGTAGCTGATCCCTGTTCATCTTCCCCGTGTCAGAATGGTGCTCAATGCACAACGTTTAACAATGGCAACAGTTACTTCTGCACTTGCGTTAATGGGTTTACGGGTACCAATTGCGATACACCTCGTAAGTTGTCAAGTCGCCCCAAAAAGGACTTAAACGACGGAATTGATTAACTGCTTTCATTCGATACCCTTGTTTTCCACTAATACATTTCATATCACTCCTGCATTCACGTTTATGAACAGGATGATTCATTTGTCTCTATTAATAACTAATAATAACATCTCGCTGGTACGACATACATAATACGTTATGTCCCAAGCGTAAAGTCATAGTAATAGAATAGCAAGAAAGCAAGCAAGCAAACCCTCGGGAGTGCCCTTTTTCGTGGGCATGAACGTGAAGTGGGTCTCACGGTGCGTCTTTTCATTATGTTTAAAAAAGTTGGGCGTAGTCAATTTCACGCAGCCACAGAAAATGGCACTTCACGAGGTTTCACGAACCATCTGTTTATAGCTATTATTATAGTGAGGGACTGTAGTGCATATAACTCGTGTGAGTGTGCAATGTGGATAAAATTGTGAATTTTAGTATACAAGTACTTTATGCATTGATCACAAAAAATGATGGAAGCACTTGCCACACCCCTTTCTTGGCCCCGAGCATGAGTTTCAAGGTTACATAGGGGTCAAAGTTTTAAAATGTGATGTTTGTCTGATTACATGGATTCAAAGAAGGTATATAGTTCATACTACACCTGGCTTGTAGTTTTGGCGTTATGAGGTAGAAACTGTAAAAATGGTGAACAAATCAATTTTTGGTTTGTACAAGGGTCAAAAATTAAAAGTTGCTCAAATTTTTACAAAACGTGATGCAAATTGTTGGTTCAGTTCATAGACTGAAATATAGGAATAGTTGGCAAACAAAGTCAACAGTTATTAACACTAACAGCTATTGGAGTCTACTGATCTTTGACCTATTTTGCTATATTTGCTTTATAACTGGAAAACTAAGCATAAAAGTTGCGATAAGCTATTTTTAATTTCAATCTTTTAAGCTAGGGAAACAATTTTCACTACATATCCCCTGAATCAAAACAACCTTTAACTTTCAACCCATGTACACACCCAAATTGATTTTTTCACCATTTTGACAGTTTTTACCCCATAACTCTGCAACTATATGCCAAAGATATTGTAAATTATAGCTTTTTAGAATCCTTGTATTATGAGGAACAGTGTCATTAGCTTTTCAACATGATTGGATCATTTTAAAACTTTGACCACTGTGTAACCTTGAAATCCAAGCTGGGGGACATACAGGGGTTTTGGCAAATGCTTCCATCAATATGGATTATCAATGCCTACAGAACTTGTGTGCAAAATTCACAATTTTATCCCGAAGCACACACTCTTTCACTGTGGTGCCCTGCTATTACTACATTTTTCAATCATGTCGGCCGTCATCTACTAGTTATTTCTGCTGTATGTGTCAGATTTAGCATTTTATTCTATAATGTTTTGCTTTTGCTTTATACTAAGGCTGGTATTCTGAAAGCGAGACTAACTTTAGACCCGAGTTTAAACTAGGGTTAGTCCTACAAGAGTGGGACCTTTTTTCTTTCAAAATACTGTGAAAGTTAAATGTAACGGGTGAGAAAATTCCTCATGGATGGGCCGGAATGGCTCATTCATGAGAAATTTTCTCACCCGTTACAGCATATTTGTGTTGGAAGGAAAAAAGGTCCACTCTTGTAGGACTAACCCTGGTTTAAACCTGGGACTAAAGTTAGTCTCCCTTTCAGAATACCAGCCTAAGACTGTTACTTCTCTGGGAAAATGCTCAGTGAGATTTGTGACGGTAAAAGTCAATTTCCCACTCCTTTTGCCCATATTTTAAAGCCAAACGCACAACAACTTATCTGGGCTGTTGACACTGCTACCTTAAGCATTAATTTGTATTGCAGAAACTTCTGCTTCAAACAAAAGGTATACTTCAGTAATGTGCTTTAATTTTGTGGAAACTTTTTTTGAAAATCAATTGCAAAGCTGTGCAATTTTAGTCTGTTTGATCTGTTTAAAGTAAACCAAAACGTAGCGTGGTGTTCTAGTAAAATTGCACTGCGCTTTGTGTAATATCTCGTGGTGTGTGTATAATACTTGTGAAAACTATTCATAGTTTGACAGTCGTACAGTTTTCTATTTGTTTAAAACCTAGGAATATCGTATTTTAAAATTGAATATGCACAGCCAAATTAAAGCTCTCCCCAAACATCACCACCGATAGCATAGGTCTTTCCCTCGTGTAGAATGGTGCATGCCTTCTGAAGACAAACTTTACTTTGAACGTTGAAGCAATGTTGTAAGCAAAGATTTATAAATAAGTGGCATTCAAAAGAACATTCTATTTGAACTGTGTATGGTTTCCACATCCGTTTTAATTATTGCATCAAGTATTCTGCAGAACTTAAAAATGTAGAAAAATTGGTTAAGTATTCACTATGAGTTACAATATACTCATCCACCAAGTACACAGTTCAGTGGGTTGTACTTTTACATATATTGACATGAACTGACGCAAAAGGGGTATATTTTCTAAATACACTGGTGAATGGAAGGTACTGAACTGTGCATTTTATTTTCTATAATATTTGCTTTTGCTTTATACTGAGACTTTTCTTCTCTGGGAAAATGCTCAGTGAGAATTGTGACGGTAAAAGTCAATTTCCCACTCCTTTTGCCCATATTTTAAAGCCAAACGCACAACGCCTTGTCTGGGCTGTTGACAGTGTGTACCCACTGCTACCTTTAGCATTGCAACGGGACATTCGCTTGTATTGCAGAAACTTCTGCTTCAGACAAAAGGTATACTTCAGTACTGTGCTTTAACTTTGTGGAAACGTGTTTGTAGATGAAAAGGTTTTTTATGGAAATTTCTGTAAGGTCATATTTAACCATGAATTCAAAGTGTTTAGAATCCTGTACTCTGTACATTTCGACTGAACACATAACCATACTTTGACGGACTGAAATATATACCAAAAGTTCCAACCATCTTTTCATTATTATTATAAATCTATTCATTTATAAACCTCCAGCTTCACATTTTCATCACAGTCATGGTTGGGGGAGGTTGCGCTTTACGCTCTCATTTCTAAAAAAAGTCAAAATCATGTAAACTTCTCTTCTAAAAAGAACTCTCCGCTTAAGCAATTTAGACAAAATAGCCCAAATTTTAAAGACGCTATCAGTGATTCACTCTAAAGAGGCAAACCATTTGAAAATTGCAGGAATAGCTTATAGTGAAGGAAAGAATTGTCATGTTTTGCAATTGAAAAAATTGAGGGAAAAAGAAGAAAACTACGGTGCTCGAAGATATGAATCGCCATTCAATCACGCGTTGCAGTAGGTGTGTCCGTATGGACAATAATAACTATAGTAGATTCAAGCCATCGTGTCACCAGAGGAAAAGTTTTGGACAGCATCGATTATTTGGGAGAGGAGGCATAAAAACAAAATATGTGGTCCTATTCACTTGCTTCATGAACGATAATCTGGCCATTCATGTTTACATCATTTTACATAGAGAGTGCAACGGCTTTTGAGTTTCTTCGTATCCAAAACACGGGCGCTCAAAGCAGTAACATTAAACTCACCTGTTACATGTATACGATTAGTCAGAATGTTTGAGAGTTAATGTGAGGAATAGTTCATTGGCAGAACACCAGCGCTGTCACCTTCTGAGCCTAGTTTTATCCGTTTTAAGATAAGCACTCCTGATATATCTCCCTCTGTGAAGGTGACTTAGTAGGGAAAATTCACCTTATGCAGTATCTCTTTGTCTAGATTAGTGTGTTCTGAGGTCTCTGGCTTTGGACCAGACTTTGGCGGTTTAAAGCTGGTTTTGTGAGCGCTCAGTCATTCCACTTCCCTCAGAGCATATTGCTGGAGTTGCTTGTAGCTCCATCTATCTGAATGCCTTTGAGCTTCTGCTGAGCCAGATGACATAGCTCGCTCTGAGTGAAATGTTGGCTGCTGTATGGGTTATAGCGTTTCTCTTTCCTTTAGGAATGCTCAAGGATGCCAGGATGCTATAAATGCGCTTACGTTGACTTAAATGCTTCATTAAGCATAGAATTGATTTTTCTATGCTATAGGACTACATGTTTCAATAGATTTAGCGCGAAATTTTAATTTCCATCCACTGCTAATGCCCCTCATTCAATGCACGTACCTTCGGAAAAGTACTAGAATGGACTGGGCACTCGATGATTAGTCGGTTGTTAGGTTGAATGGCGCTTTCAGCTACAATGGATGTACGTAATTCGATTCGCATTAGCAGACAGGTTGCATCTCAACCACAAAAACGGTATCGCTGAGAGTGTCTTTAACTGCTCCAAAAGCTGGAGTGCTGAACATGTATTTGTCCCCATCAGATTCTTGCTACATTCCTTTTTCCCAGCTTAGCCTACTTGCCTATATGCAAGTATGCCATAGCTACAGGCTTGCTATATAATTATTTGTCAACTAAGAATTCTTGTCATTTCTATTCTAAATTCAGCCGATCCGTGTGAATCTAACCCGTGTTTAAATGGTGGAGATTGTCAGGCGTTTATAATAAGTCCTACTCAAAACGGTTATTTCTGCAACTGCATAAACGGCTACTCCGGCAACCGTTGTCAGACACCACGTAAGTTATTAAGTTCATACATCATACTGCTTAACCCATAATGAACAGTAAACACTCACTGGCAGGAAGTGTGCCATTTCAAATCATTTCTTTTACTACATAACCTATTATGAACAGGAAACACCCAGGAAGGATACCAATTCAATGATTGAAATCTAGCGCAAACACGATGTTAAAATAATTACATTTGAGAATGAATGGCAATAACACAATACAGAGTGAAAAGATAAATACCAAGTGTTCAGTATACCGTCTTGGTCAATTTATTTTCCTTTATTTTCCCTGTAAAATCTGCACTGCTATTATAGTATATTTTCTCTGTTTTCTATTACGGTGAGTGTATCAAGACATTTGTTTTAAAGATAACGGTATTTAATCTATTACAATAAGTGAAGTAAGATCAATGAACAGTTCTTTACAGATATCGTGTGTCAGGGAGTATACATTTTTACAGAAATACGATTACTTCCGCTTACTAAATGGTTTCACGCATTAGCAAATGAGCCTTGGCGATGCTGGAACTATAAAAACATTACATACAATAAAGAAATACCCTACATAAATACATATTCTATTCCAAACAAAATACTGTCGCACATCCTTACACAAACTCACATCCTTAACTTTATATCTCTTGCTAGCCACGACCAATCCATGCTCTCCAAACCCTTGTCAGAACGGAGCAATCTGTAATGTAGTCGGTAGCAGTTTCACATGCCAATGTGTAAATGGATTTTCTGGAACTCTCTGCAATAGTAAGTTTCTCCCCCTTTTTACGCTGGGAACCTAAATTTGTCGACGGAACAACACATCAAGAATGAAGTTGACGTGCCGTCTTAAAAAATACAGTTTCCAACAAGCATGTTACCGTTGCACGTGAAAGATTCTGGCCCAATATTGTGGGCCAGGACCATAAGGCAGCTATTCACTATTTTCTACTTCAATCGCCAACTATGAAGATAAAATAATAATGAAGTAAAATTTTACGCCTGTAGTGGGGATCGAACCCACGATTTTCGGATTACAAGTCGAGCGCCCACAGACGCACTCCACGCAATCCGAGCCGGCAGGACATCGCTCTTTTGTAATACTTAAAGCGCAAACATAATCATGAATAGACCGTATTTAATAGCCAGCCATGTTGTTGGACAAGATAGACACATTCCAGTACTACAATACATTCACCTGTCAATGATCCCTGTGCAATCGCTAAACATGGATCGATTGACAGCTTAATGTATTGTAGTCCTGGAATGTATGCATCTTGTCCACCAACATGTCTTGTGGCTGACGTCATATTGAATACGGTCTATAGCGCCGCTATGAGACGAGTTGAAAATATCTGGTCAGGACCATATCTTCGGGCCAAAAACTTGTTACCGTTGCAATGTAGCATTTGGGAATCAAATGTCCATCTAATCGTCAAACAACGCGTGGTTAACTTTGCACTGGCGGATTCATAGCGTGCATAGTCATGAAGATCAAAATAACTATTGATGAAAATATTAAAGATGATTCATTTTAAATTTATGGAAAATATTTCCATTTACTCAACAGAATCCTAGTCCTAATAATACAACCCACGGGATTAATTACTTCGGGAAACATAAATCTTTAGGCTACAGGCTTGGGTTGCAATTAAATTAAAGTCAGTTATAAACCCTGGATTAGTGCTTGATTAATATCAAGATATAACGAGCTCTTTATTTAGAGTTCTCGCAATACTATGGTTCCGTCTGTGCATTCCTGAGTGAGTCATACTGTATTTTCAGGTATTTGAATTGAAAATGCTTGAACATTCAATTTCAAATTAAATGAGGTAAGTATCATGATAACCTAATATCAAGCGCTGTGGTGTCTCTGTATTATTGCAATAATATACCAAAAGAGCTACACAAATAATAATAACGCGACGTGTATTCTTATATTCAAAACTTCGAAGTGAACTCTGTCGCTGAAAGATGTGATTTGATGTCTTGCAACAAACACTGCATTTTACTACATAACTCTTAAGCCCATGATGTACTTCCAGTCGCATCGAGCGATTGGCTTGCGCAGCACTGGATTTTGACCCAAGATCAAGTGTTAAGCATACCCACACGCAGAAATCGCTCGCTGCGACTGAAGTATATCATGGGCTTTATTTAAGATCCCTTCTACTTGATGTTAGTTAACTTGTACAGGGAAGGAATGCTCACTTACCAGGAGCTCAGTTCAGTAGCCTGGATGGGCACATGTTAACAACAGCTGTTCGTGCACGTTCTGGGTATGCTAAATCATACTAAAAGAATAGGGAGTATATTTGCCCAATACATTGGTGAATGAAAGCCATTGAACTGCGCCATGGGATATGAGATTTTATTATCTCACAGTGGTAGTTGTATAACTTTTCTTCACCTGTTTGTGTACATGACCCGCTAATAACGTAAGATATTTTGGACTTGAAAGACAGAGTTCCAATTTCAATTTACATAAAGGCAAAACCAAAATGCTCAGACATTTAAACAAATGTTTACAGTTTCTATAGCCCAGTTAATTGCTGATTGAATGGTTGTAAATAACTAATTCCCGTTTACATTATCATCATTGTATACCTGGACCAGACTTTGATGGTTTCTTAGGGTAAACCAAAAGGTTTTCTGCACTGGCTGCTTAGGCATGTATACAGAGTCCTTAAAGCATGTCTCTACCTTACTGTTCTACTAATTAATCAATATAGAAAATTTAGACTAATCTCTTTAGTGCAATTAGAATTTCGTTTAAAACAATCAGTATTGCAAACCAAAATTTCTTTATCAACATTATTTAAAGCGATCTATAAGATTCGCATTCTGTATTCCAGGATTTGCTGTGGGTTGTGTTGTTTTTGAGCGCAATTCTTGTAGATATTTCTACTGTAATTAATTGTATATTGACAAACTCTGAAGATGATTTTCATTTCCCATCGAGGCGACTTTCAATCTTTTTGATATCGCCTCCTTTTGACAGTCGAAATTTCTACTGTTCGATGTCAAACAATTAGCATTGTGATATGACCTCATAGAGTTATTATATATTTTAACCACACTGATGGGTACATTATATTCAGCTGAAGGGTGAGGTGTATCTAATGGGTTCAAATTTTCTCTGCTATGGTCAGTATTGGTGTTGGACATATAAAACACACATTTGTGAAAGGAAAAAATCCATGGAATTCCGAAAAAGAAAATAATAACGTCAGTTTGAATGAAAATCCTTTAAAATGACAAATGTTGCTTAATTTTGTATTTCAAAAAATAGAATTTTTTCTTTAAATTTGTGATCTGAGTCCGCATGTACATCTGTACATATCTGTGGTGCAAAGTAGCAGTATTTACAAATTTCGTATGATACTCATAGACTCTGATTATCAAGTTTTCAAAAATGAGAGAAAAAAACAAGCAAAAAAAGAAAGGATTTTATAGTTATTTGCTCAGAATTATCTGGTCATTCGCACAGCATACCTTTGTGGCAACAAAATAAAAGTGTGTTTTAAACAAAATTATCCAAATTTTGTTATTGCAGTTGGAATTATTGCATAAAATTCTTAAAGTGTATTTTCATTATCCAACATTAATATTGACTAAGTCATGACAAGTAATATTTCAATCCCCTGTTATTTACAACTCACCTTTTAAGCGCTTCAAAATAATTGTATATCTATCAAACGTGAGGTAGACTTCGTGCAGCGATTCTAACTGTAGTAATCTGTAATGATAATATCTAAGCTAAAACAATATAATGTGTTGCTAACATAGATTTTGTGTAGTAGTGGTAAAGTCGCAATTTTGTTGTTTATACTTTAACAGCCGACGTTACCGCTCCCACTGTAACTAATTGTCCGCAAAATGCTGAAATAACAATATCTACATCTGCTTCCACGGCACAGCATACCTTTATAGTACCAACTGTTGTAGATAACAGTGGGGAAGCCTTTACAGCGTATACCATTAATCAGGGTCAACAATTAACTGTTACTGAGGTCGAACCAAATGCCCAGGGCCAAAGGCGATTACAAGCTTCTTTTACTGTTGGAGAAACGACAGTAACAGTGTCGGCAACTGACAACACTGGCAATACAAATAATCAATGTACTTTTACTGTCACTGTTTCACAAGGTAGGTTTCATTCAAAGAATTAAAAACAACACTTAATCTGACATTTTAGTCAAAATTGGCTTAAATTGATTGGGCCTTCACTTTTTGTACGGTAGCGTTATTTGCTCCCCTACCAAGTTTTTGATATGAAAAGTAATTAGTATTTTGCCGACTGTCTTTACTTTTTAAAGTATTTCTACAGAATTGAATTTTTACAAGTTTTGCACAATCACTGATAGTGCTTTTAAAAACAAGTTGCTAGATAATCAATGTGTGAGTAATTTCTTTTTGCAATTCTAGACTTGACAAGCGCCTGTCAGTGACGCGCATTACGCAAAGGCGAAATACGTAAAGTGCTGCGCCCAAAAGTTACGTGTACCCGTTATCGGGCTCATCGTGTTCGGTAAATCATTTTGAAAAGGTCTATTGAATGCTTTCATCCTTTTCTGTCGATTTTTAGTTGGAAAAGTAACTTACAGGGGTGAGGCTCTACACATTACCCTTCACTTTTAAGATAATCCTGAAAATTTTAGATATTTGTTCTCTTTCTGGTGAATTACTGATAGTGTCTTAAACAGACATTGATATTTCTAATATGCCCCACACTCCCCCCTGTTACAAAACATCAAAATATCCTTTCCTTGTTTCTTGAAGTGTTTTATTTATGACAAAGTTGTTTATCTGTTAAGACTTATATGTACATTATTATCATAAAAGAAACAGATTTAGGTGTTGATCCAACACTCAACCAGTATAGTTACCATTGTCGTTTCAACATTGTTGCCGATGGACATGCTATCAGAGGGTGTACTTCATCTCGGAACATCATTAATAAATAATTTCTGAGAACACATGCATGTATTAAATGTTATATATAGTTAATAGAACATTATATCTCCAATTGCATAAGGGATGCTAATTGCAACGGTGCTAACCTTTAGACTAACACAAGCGCTTAAGTGCATGTACTCGTAGTTGTAACTTTCCCTCTACTGAAGTTAACTGCGTGTATATTCTGTCCCAAGTTGGAAGCGATGAATCTGCATCTACTAACAGCGAGTGCATGTCCATAACGGCTCTGCAAGCTATAACCACACGCGAGACGTCCTGTGTATAAAATGCGGCATTACTTTCTTCATTCGATCTCTAAGCAAATTAATTCCACATTTATGCACAAGTACGTTTTGCATACCGTCTATTGACATAATTTAGCCTCGAACTTACACCAATTTAACTTGCAATCAATCTCAAGTGCCCAAAAGTCTCGTTTAAATTAATGAAAATCAGTGACAGAGTAACACTTTTGGTGTAATTTTATTACAAGAGATCAGTGATAGAAAATATTCAGACCTAAGTACACGATTGGAATCGGTTCTATAAGCAGGATGTTTTATGTTTCACCGGAAATACTATTAACTCTCATCTTACCAAGGCTTTTTTGTAACGCGGTTTACCAAGGGGGTGGTTAAACACGAAGGGAGTGGTTAACACCCATTCGGGAATTCATTACAATAGCGGATGAGTCAGTCCATCCAAAATAGCTGTATTGGTATCGCCGGGGGAGGGGGTGGGGGAGAGGCACTGATGCCAGGGGTTCCTAACACTATGACGTACACGAAAAAGTGTGATGGCCATTCTGAAAGGGTAACTTAAGCGAGATAGGGGGTCGCAAAAGATTATACAGGGGTCAAAATTGAAAAGTGGGTTAATTGTGTTGAATGCATACCAAATTGTTGATATAGTCACAATGATCAAAAATTTATTATAGTTTGAGCCATCTCCGACTTATACTAATGTGGTTGTAAGCTGAAAACCTTTATGATAGGTCAAAGGTTAAATTCAGCTTCTAAAGGGGTCAAATATTAAAAAATGCTTCGATTTCAGTGCAAGTGGTCTCATATTGTTTGCAATTATATCACAATTAAAATATGGAATAGTTTGGACAATGTACGTCGTATAGTTACCAAGTTTGACCCAACATTAACCCCATCCCGTGGTGGGAGATTGAGGTAGTACTAATGATGTGTGGACTAGTGTCTAACTCATAGTAGTGATCAGAGTTTAGTACATTACAAATGTTTCTTGTAATAATTTTATGTCAATATTGGTCTTGGACATATACAATATGCATTTTTAGAAAAGAAATGATACAAATAATTCAAAACCAATGGCAAAATTTTGATAAATTAATCTTTACCAAAAATGACATTCCTCTACTGGTCATATCACCCGTGATGTCACCCTGATTCTGTGCTTATTATAATAAATGTTTTAAGTATTGGTGCATCAAGGTAGTATAAGCCACACGCAGGGCCGTACGCAGGATTTATGGGGGGGGGGGGGGGGGGGAAAAAAAAAAAAAAAAAAAAAAAAAAAAAAAAAAAAAAAAAAAAAAAAAAAAAAAAAAAAAAAAAAAAAAAAAAAAAAAAAAAAAAAAAAAAAAAAAAAAAAAAAAAAAACCCCCCCCCCCCCCGCACCCCCGCACCCCCCCTGCGTACGGGCCTGGCCACACGTAACTAGAAAAGGTAAATGCGTTTCTAACAGGATAATTGAAATCGAATTAATTTTTTTTAATGTAAAAGATTTTGATGATTGTCTTTAGCAAAAATGTATTCAAAATTTGTCATTTGTTAAAGTGTCCTTGCATGATTTCCTTATATAGCCCTGGAGCTAGCACACATTTGTAACACATCTCAAGTACAAAAGGTTTGAGTGATTAAATATGTTGACAGACTGACCGGAACCCCTGAAACGTGATTCTTAAGTGCCGCAAGTGGTGCCTTAAGGAGAGGGGGCCAACACAAAGTTTGTACAGGGGTGAAATTTGTACATTGATCCAATCATGTTGAAAAGCACACCATGTTATGTGTCGACGCATAAGGACTCATAAAGGTATAGTTTTTGGTGAATTGTACAGACCTAAAGTTTCAGAGTTATAAGCTAAAACATGCAAAAATCAATAATAAGGTCATTTCAGTTGTACAGGGGCAAATTTTAAAGTTGCTCCGATTTGGATAAAAATGGTGCAAATTATTGGTGGAGTTCATAGGATTAAAATAAGGAATAGTTTTTGACTGTTCTTAAATCTATGTTGTCCGAGATAGGGCACAAAGGTCAACGTCCATTGCATTTAATGGGGCTTGTCTTGTTACCCCCCTACTTCTGTAGCAGCATTTGAGACACTCACACTATTCCTTAATTTTATCCTATGAGCTCCACCAATAATTTGCACCATTTTTTATCCAAATCGGAGCAATTTTAAAATTTGACCCCGTACAACTGAGATTGACCCTTTTTCTTGGATTTTTGTGTTTTTAGCCTATAACTCTGAAACTTTATGCTGTACAATTACAAACTATACCTTTCTGAAATCCTTATGGTTAAGACACATAACATGGTGTGCTTTTCAACATGAGTGGGATCAATTTAAAAAATTTGACCCCTGTACAACTGAGATTGACCCCTTTGTTTATTGATTTTTGCTGTTTTTTACTATAACTCTGAACTTTAGGCGGTAGATTACAAACTAACCTTTTCTGATCCTTATGGTTGACACATAACATTGTGTGCTTTTCAACATGAGTGATCAATTTAAAAATTGACCCGTGTACAAACTTTTTTTTTTTGGCCCCCTCCCTTAAGGCACCACTTGCGGCAAACTTAAGAATCATGTTTTAGGGTTCGTGTACAGTCTGTCAATCTTTAATCACACAAACTTTTGTACTTAGTGTGTTACAATGTGTCTACTTCCTGGGTTAAATCTGTGTTTCTCACCAACTCACCTTAATGACATAAATTTCATAGCATTTTAATATCCCTTAATCATAAAATTGTCTTTAAAACAACTGAGACACACGTAGATAGATGTCCTGAGAAGTGTTCAGGATATTACCTGTAATTGATGTAATACAGAATGGGATAAAGTCATGCATTGCTTTAAAAAATTTTTCCTACATCGCAATGAACTAATTCTAAGGCTAATTGTTTTCAATTGTGCTTTTGTGGATTTATATGTACAAGAGTAATATATTCCAAAAATAATCAAACTTTTTGGTTCGTAAGACAAGCACACACCAATTCTGGGTGTTGCACATTGAATTTGGTTAATCTTACTAATTTTCGTTGCAAGTTGACGTTCCAAAGGCGTTTCAAAAATGGATAATTCCGATCAGAATTTAATATACAATAGAATTATGTATGGCTTCGATATTGATCTTGCATAACAATTTCCAATTTATTATATTTTTTAATGCAAATATTTTCATTCATTATGCAACTATGTTCTTTTTTTATATCTTGGTGTCGCCTTCAAATAGCAATATTTTATGAAATCGTTGCATTGAATGACGTATAAATGACATTTCCCTACCATGAGAACGAATTAAAAACTTTGCCCTCACCAGAAACATTTCTTTGTATACAATTACAATTTGGACACCCTTTGACTTCCATACATACTATTATTTTTGTCACATAGTTTCTCCTGGGCCTTGTTCATCGAACCCTTGCCTGAACGGGGGAACATGTAATGAAAACGCTAACAGTTACACACATGCCAATGTGTGTCTGGATATACCGGATCGCGATGCCAAACAACGTCAAAGTGGATTTCAAAAAATATTTGCATTCTCTTGCGCTTGCCAGTCTTGCTTCCTTTCAAAGCAATGCTAGCGGTTCTTGTAGTATAGAACCCTTCTTTTCAATATTGGCAGGGCAGTACCTATGTGGATCACGGTTTGATCGTACGTTGCTAACATACTCCAGCCCGTGCATTGTGTAAAGTACGTAAAGAAAGCGCCACGTAACCTTGCGGCCTATTATTATTTGACGTTAATTGTTTTCAGTAAGGTTACAATAGAATGAACGACCAATCCATGAGAACGATTCTCGCGTGTTACATCACATTTTCAGCCTTATGTTATAAGAACAAAGGTGCATTCATGAATGACTAACTCTGATTTAAATCCGGGTCTAAAATTAGACTCCCTTCGAGAAGTCCACCTAAAATAATTTACAAGATATCTGAGACTTGACATTCAAACGGTTTTACAACATTCTGTCAAACAATAGCTAATTCCCAGAGAAGCGTTTGTTTTGGTAACAGCTAGAATCAGAACAATAAATTAGAAAATAACGACCATAATTAGCATTGCAAATAAGATTGTTTCAACATTAGGAAACGAGAGATATGTGTATTATCTAAACTTTGCTTTGTGCATATAATTACTTTGAGAAGGACATCCTTGCTTAGTATACCAAATATATGAGCTTATATGCAAGCACACAAGCAAACAAAACAAGCAAGCAAATAAACAAGCTGCTTTGAAGCTACGCCGGATTGAAAGGTCACATGCAGATGTGATTAACCATGTTGTTAGCACTCTCACACTTTTCCTCAGTCTTTTTAATGTTTATGGCAAGATAAACTGAAAGGACGTAGACATAGATATAATAGACATAAATAGACACAAACCTAAAGTGATCAGGCATGGGCAATTTTGAACATACAAATAATTTAATTTTAAATTTAATGCGGTGCATAGGTGCACTTCGCTGGTTCTTCCGTGTAATTTATTACGGAAACCGATAGAACTCAGTGAATCATGTGCTAAGGAAGAATGTGGGCAAAACGGGAAAAAAGTCCAAATTGGATACTGACCGATATGCTTTGCTTCACCTCATTTAAAACTCGAGGTCTTAGGACAAGCTTATACCTTAAGTTTGTGTCAACATATGTGAAAAGTTTGCCTTATTTGGTAAAATATTCACTGAAGCTGTGTCATTATTAGTAGGATTTTCTGTTGAAGCATCCACATTGTGATGTCTTCTGGCTAACGAAATTAACTATCCGGGATTAAGTTACTTATTGAAAGTTAATTACCATAATACCCTCTGAATGCTTGAAGTTGTCTACTCTCTAAGAAAAGAATATAGGCCAAGGCATATCAGGAATATAGAGTAGGCAATTTTCTGTTTGTCACTCTATACGATACAGCCGTGGTCTTTAATTAATAACATTCCAGAGCAGTCATGATTATTGGAATTGAATGGGTGTGTTTTTAGTTTACAATTTCGTCAGACAGGCGCAGCTTGGATATACACTGTACGTCCGCAATTACTCCACAATTGCTCTTCAATAGCTTTCAATGATTAATCCTACTAACTAGCTGAAAAAAATTACAAACCTGTAAGACAACCTTCAGTACATTATGTGCTTACGCTTGTGTGTTTTGGAAATACTTGGTATTCAAAGTGATCAAAGTGATTGGCATGCAAACAGTAGGTCATAAATAGCGTCTTTTCACGGCAGGTAATTTATGTTGAATGGACTTTTGAACATGCACCTGAACCTTTTGAATATTTTAGATATTTCTGAAGGCGATTCTTTTGTATTCGGTGCATGTCTGGGTTGCTCTGCAGGACAGGTTAAGTCAAGTTGCATTTGTGAGATTCTAGCCCGAAATCATGCTCCAGGACCACAACCAATTTACCTCGTAAGGCAGCTATTCACTATTTTCTACTTAATCGCCAACTCTGATGTTTTCATTGCAATCTCCAACTCTAAAATCAAATAGTAATAAAGTAAAATTTTACGCTATGAGACGAGTTAAACATATATGCTCCTGGAGCATGATTTTCCGGGCCAAAATCTCGCATAGCAGTCAAGTTGACCTATTAACCTCTTGTGCAAGCGCCCTATTTCTCGCATTTGGTTGGTTCCTGGGTGAACGGTAAGGAGGCATTCTTTGAATATTCTATCTATTAGGAGGAATGTCCACTCCGTTGCACAAAGCTTCCGAAAGCTCCCTCTCAGTCCATTTGGTGACACTTCAGTGAACAGATTTAAAGACGACCCGACTGATACAATGATACATTGGTTATGTCAAGCGCCTTTTGGAATTTTGAAATTTTGATTTTGAAAACTATTTTGTGTTTCAACTTGTATTTTCAAATTGTGGTCTTAAATTGAGGTCTGTTTGACCCCATGCAAATTGTCTCTTTTATTTTTAGAACAATTTTAAGCAATGGCGACACAATTTTGACAACTGATATAAGTAGGGACATGCAAGAGCTATTATCTCTGCAAAAATCAGACAAATCCATTGCGGGAATCTTGCCATATAGACCTACAAAGATCTTGACTTGTGTGTTATATTTTCCCGCAATTAAATTTCGTAAAATTCGTAACACAGGATGTACTTAGTGGACCAAATAATCCAAATCGGTTGTCAAAAGTGTGTCGCCGGCGATAATGTTTGTTTTATTCTGGTTTTCTCATAATAATTATATAAATGAGACTTTCAAACAGCTGTGAATGACGACCCTGTTTATGTAGTCCTTTGAACAGGAAGCTCTTCTGACCACTCCTTACACTCCCAGAAATTGGACCGTTATGTGGATGACACATTTTATGTTGTCGATGAAGACCATAATGTCATTTTTTTTTTTTTTTTTTTTTTGGGGGGGCAAGGGGGTGGGGGAACGTGCCCCGGGCGCCACCTCAGGGGGCGCTGAAAATGACGTTGGGAAAAAATAAAATTGACACAGATTATAGTTCATCTGCTTCAAGATAATGAGATAACTGAGAGCTATCCAAAGGCACTCAAACATGGTAAAATCCAAGAGCTTCGCCCCCTGAACCCCCGCCGATTGTATAGCATAGTTCACCTACTTGAAGATAATGAGATAACAGAGCTCTCCGAAGGTACTCAAACATACTAAAACTCGAAAGCTTCCGGGCCTCCGCCCCTTGACCCCTGTCAAGGGCAGTATTATAGTCCATGTGCTTCCAGATAATGAGATAACTGACAGCTGTATAAAAGACACTCAAGCAATGCTAAAACCCAAGAGCTTCATGGGGCTTCGCACCCTGGACCCCGCCGGGAGTATTAGTATAGTTTATCTGCTTAAAGATATAATGGAATAATTGAGAGCTCTCCGAAGGTACTCAGACACACTAAAACCCGAGAGCTTCCGGGGGCTCCGCCCCCTGGAACCCGGCCAGGGGCAGTATAGTCCATGCATGTGCTTCAAGATAATGAGATAACTGAGAGCTCTCCGAAGGCACTCAAACTTGCTAAAAACCCAAGAGCTTCATGGGGCTTCGCACCCTGGACCCCGCCGGGAGTAATATAGTTCATCTGCTTCAAGATAATGGGAAATTGAGAGCTCTCCGAAGGCACTCAAATACACTGAAAGCCGAGAGCTTCAGGGGCTCCGCCCCCTACACCCGGCCAGGGGAAGTATATTTCATGTGCTTGAAGTTAATGAGATAACCGAGAGCTCTCCGAAAGGATTCAAAGTATTCAAAATCCCGAGAGCTTCCGGGGCCCCGCCCCCTGGACCCCCGAAAGGGGCTTTGCCGTGGCACCACATTTTGGGCCCTCGTGCGAGCCCCTGGATCCCACCCGCTATTGCTCACGCTACGCGCTGGGGGGGGGGGGTGCCACATTAACATCTTGCCTCGGGATCCAATCCACTAGCTACGCCACTCCATCTTTCCTGTAAAGACTCGGCCAATGACCAGATAGCCCTCTTGATGTTCTAGTTAAGAGAGATCCTGGCATAATCCTTCATACCCCGATCTACAGGAATAAAACACACTGATCAGTTTTGACTCGCCCCATCCAGAATAAGATAAACGAGCAGTGCTTCGATTACTGTTCTAGAAAACTGCCAATGTGCCCTCGATCATTGTGGAAGGAGCATGCAAAGGCTCCCGTTCAAGATATAAGACTAAACAATTACCTTTAATAGAAAAAGGAGCAATGAACACCGTCAAAAACTGCCGACCGGCAACACACAAAGGTCAGTCGATGACAAACATTGACTGGGACTCTTTTAAGATTTTGGACCTGAACACCAAATGCACGGAGCAGAAGCTTTTAGAAGCTATGTACTTCCAGTCTAATCACACTAAAGGCAAAAAGAGTGGGGATTCCTCCAAAATAGCATAGATAATTCCTCCAAAATAGGATAGATAATTCAAAAGATACTTCTTTAATTCTGACTCGGGAACCGACCAAGTGTGTGTGCCCATTTAGTGACCTATTATTTGCATGTCAATCACTTTAATGGCAACACTCCCCTAGTGTATAAGAGATAGCGTCTTGTCTTTTATGTTGTTTTGAAGACACCGCTGAAGTATCGAAAACTCAGCCATCCGATATGGACCTCTCAAAGAATAAATGATTCAGCTTTATCACATATGTCAACAAAAACGGAAGGTGGAAGATTCCTGTTTAATGTTTTGTGTGATGTATCTCCTTTCGCGCCTTTTTCTTTTAGCAGTTTATTTAGTATTAATTAGATTCATGCTTTTGCACTTGGCAATCTTTGATCTTTTTATTATTCCACTATGTATCACGAACTGCAGTTAGAAAATTAGCGTTATGCCTTTTCTTCCTGTCTGATGATATTCTGTCTAGTCTTGTTCTGTAGGAATGCTATCAACAGCAGGGACCAATATTGGTGATAGTATATAACGTGAAGGATATTGCGTTTAAATTATGCTCAAAAATTTACTTTACGAAAACAGTGTCATCACCTCTGTTAGATGCAAGATTTGTATTTTATCAGAACGCACTAACATAGAGTATTAATTTACACAATGCAAACGAAAGTTACAGCAATTATAGCAATAGTTTGTCGTAGTTGTATATCGTTTGCATAACGTGCCATTGACACGATTCGTGAATACTTAAATCAATAACAACGCATTTTCACTGTCTAATTTTTCGCATATCCTTCTAAATGGGATCTTGGGGTTTCCTTGCGATTAACTAGCCAAATTAACTAATCAAAGTCATTCTTGCTCAAATACAATGAAAGAACACGTTTCAATGAATTTCACACTATTTTAAATAGTAAATGCACAGGCAATTCCACTGCACGAACCAATTTCTTCAGACAAGTGAAATAAATGTCAGGCGACTGCGGCCTTATACACATCCAAAAGAATAAAAATAGGTAGAATTATATTAGATAGAAAACATACGATGAATTTAAGATATTTTGGGATGACCATGCGTGGTTTCATGCCAAAAAATACCTCGTTCACGGTAGATGACCGTTACTCATACAATGAAATTCATTGACAATCCGGTGGAGTTGACTCTCCAACTCTTTTTAAGGTCTAATAATTACGTCAAAATGTATAGTTTATTGACCGTCATTGTCGGATCAATGTATAAATGCAAAACGCCCTCTATGTTGTGCTGCTGATTCACCGTTCGAAACGAGCTATATTTGATTTCAAAACTTTGAATTGTTCAAAACCAATGTGGTGTAATACAAGTGTAATGTACCCTAACGAAATAGGAGTAATAATAACGCATACTTTCCTATTTTCGTTTGACTTTTTGACCTTTCCTTTATCTTCATGCAGAACGTGCTCTATTTCTATTTTGATGCACCATTTTAAGCGATCAATTGATTTCAAGCTTTGTATTGTAAATTGCGAAACAGGAAATATAATCATATTTGTGTATTGCACAATATCTTATTTTATTTCGACTTTTTAATGTAGTGGCTTGCCTTCAAATGTTATTTAATTTTGTGTGAAAATTCTAATTACAGGCTTTTTGTCTCCAATCATGCAAGGCAATTCGTTTACAAATTTGTGTCCAGTAGGTCGCATGTAAAAACGTAAAATGAATGTGTGTTATTTTTAACAGCTCCAAACCCCTGTGATAGCAATCCATGTCCATCGGGAACTTTGTGTTTCTACACCTCCACTCAGTATATTTGCAGACGTAAGTATTAAGTGGGGTTTTAAAGGTAGAAAACACACTGTAAACACTGTGTACGTTTTCTTAACAGCTCAGCCGAGTAATCCTTGCGACTCAAATCCATGTACAGTTCCAGGCGAACAGTGTTTCTACACTTCCGATATGTATATTTGCATAGACAGTAAGTTGCCCAATGCAGTAAACATGTTGGCATGCTATTCCAAACCCGGTTCAAGATAAGTTCTAACTACAAATAGTGTAATTTTAAGATTAAAGGTGCAAATTGTGTCATTTGTAGTGATTTCATATAGATAAGACCCGAATAAATTTCTTACCTTGTATTTGGCTACAGAAATGCTTGAAAATGAAAACAAAAGGTGATTTTCATTTGCTGAATTCAATATAAAACACAGGCTGAATTTATTATTTGCTTCTATAGTAAATTAGAAAGGACCTGGCAGGATAACCAGAGAAGCGCCCTCAATAGTTGTAACTAGGCTGATGAATTTGCCATTTTGCGATATTGCGTGTACATATAAGACTCGGTTTTCCTGAGGTATTCATGCTTTCCTCTAAGATTGCCATAACAAGCTAAAAACATGAAAAAACTCCGAATTGGAAGGGGTATGAGTTCTAAGTAGCGAACCCACAACTATAAATAATTCATACTACAAAATCTCACTTGAGATTTATATTCATGATATTATGCAACAGGTCTTTCATTGATGATCAGAGTTACTAAACAAAAAATTGGTCATTTGGTTATGGTTCAGAGCTCAGGGAAAATCTGCGGGACGATTACAAAATACTAATAGAGCATCAGCCCAGAAGGTTTTGGTTAGACGAACGAGATACCAATATCTGAACACGGGAAAATTCAGAGAAAAATATAACTGTGGCAAATATGAAAGTCCGCCGGGGACCCGTTGTTGCGCGTAGCCCTGGAGAGGGGTAAATGTTACTATGGGGGTCAATGTTTGAATGCGCTAATTCTATATATATAGCTCAAATTATGCCTTAGGTAAGCAGGAGTAAAAAGGCAATTGGGTCAAAACGCGTGCTGTTGGTGCTTCCTTTCAAGATAGTGGGAAAATAGGCTAAAGGTCATTTGTTATTCAAGAAAGTCACCGTTGCAATATCAAGATTTGTGAAATATTTTTTTTTTAATGTAATATGCTGACATCCCCAAATATGAAATGCTTTGGCACTTACGGCATTCTCCTTGTTGTTCATAAGGAAGGGGGACAACATTCTATGTAGGACTCTATGAGGACGGGGACATTATACCCCTCCCTATGAAAGGGAACCAACCCGATGCAAATAAAAAGGCATATTTTGAATAAGTATCTAAATATGTTTTTTAATATTTTTACAAAGAAATCTGGTATTACAATTGTTGACCTTTCTTGAATAAACAATGACCTTTAAGCCTATTTTCCCAAATACTTCCTCACCGTGAAAGGAAGCACAACACACATGTGCCCAATTGACTTTTTTACTCCTGGGAACCTAAGGAATAAGTTGAACTATATTTTCATTCGATGTAGAGCAGTTCAATATTTGAACCTCATAGAAACTTTACCCTATCTGAGGGTACACGCAACAAAGGGCCTCCGGCGACTTTCATATTTTTCAAAAGTTATATTTTCTGTCTGAATTTTCCCCCGGTTTTTAAATTTCTCTCCCAAAAAAAAGCTATTGGTATCTGGTTCGTCTAACCAAAACCTTCTGGGCTGACGGTCTATAATTCTTGTGCACATGTTTGTTCAATGATGAATAACAAGACCAAGTGAGTTACTGCATACAGTGTACTTTGTTATGGTAGAGTAAGCACAAAGCTACTTTGCTTTGGGGTTATTTGATGGGTTTGTGTATGTGCTCTGTTTATTTATGCACCCTCGATGGAGAAATTGTTTAAAATGACCCCCCCCCCCGAACAAGAACGGAAAAAAGCCCACTGTACAGGGTTAGATAGTATTATCAATACACATCAGCATATTAAGTCTCTTTCCCGTTTTGGGGCGCCCGGCAGACCGGGGGGGGCAGGGGTCGGCAATAATAAAAGTCCGATTTCCCCATTGAAGAATACACTTAACATTACTCTAAAGTGCCATTTTCTTCACAATATACATAATACATACATAATAAGGCATTATATAGGCGCATTTCAAATTGATCACGGCGCATATGAAAAAATGAACACGTGTTCAAGTTCGGATCAGAAAACTTCACATTTAAAGTTATATGACTTGTGAAAATGGCTACCAAATAACGCAATGTCAAAACCGAGGGTGCTTCTCTCTGCTTATCATGCCAGGTCCTTTCACAATTTCTGTACCAAAGAAATATCGGCTTAATCCTTTCACGTAGGGATATTTTGATAGAAAGCTTTATATTAGTGCAAAATTCAGAATTCAGATGTTCGGATACTTAGATATGTAGTTAAATCTCATTTCCAGGCTCAAACTAAACTAGGTAACATGTTTACTGTTTTGTGATTGACGTAATATCAATCGACAAGCAAGATTATCGGTACGAGTGTGTACGTGTGCACCTAATATGGGTGTCTCGCTTGGTGCCCACTGGCTTTACAGATTCGGTACATCAGGCGAAACCCTATCTTTATTTCTGTCTCCAAGTATAATATAGGTTTTCCCGGCCAATTTCGCACTTTTATCAACCAAAAAAAATAATGTGGCAATCAATTTCGCACGTTTTGGGCTTATCGGTCTAAATCCTAAGTACAATTTAATATTATGAGCACTTTATTCAATTTTTCATCAATCAATTTTGTTGTACAGCTCAACCTTTAGCTTATGGTAATGCAAAATCGTCTTTATGCTTTCAATTTCGCCATTTCGCATTTATTTCGAAAAAATCATCAACTTTTTTCGCTATACGTAAGCAAGAACGGTGCGAAACAATGTAGGGCTGATTTTCAACTTCGTGGATTGCTACTCTAATTGGCGATTATGTATTCAATTACGTTACGTTATAGACCTACAATATACGTTTACGTTTAATAGACCTACAATGACAAAATCAGTAAACTATCTATTCTGGTAAAACATGTCAAAACAATTTTTATGAAATTTCATATCTTCATGCACATATGATTATAGGTCTATATATTTTCCGGCAAATTTAATTCGTCATGTACAGTAATTTAAAATGAAAAAAAATAGCTTAAAGGTGGGTGACCCGATATATGACCTCGTCACCCACTTTACTCCATCAAACTTAAGATTTTCATATCAGATGAAAGTATATATAAGTTTCTTATTGGCCCATGAAATGTTTCCTTTTGAGGTTTTGAGCAAAAACGTCTCCAAATGTAGTCGAGTGACCACATTATTTAATTTTATGGGCCAATTTGGTGCACATTTTTTATTCCACTAGACAAACGGCTGGACCAATTTAAATGTGTTTTCAAACTTTTCGAACACACTAAACATTTGTCTTTATGGCAGCTATTTGCATTCACATAATTATTTGAATTGTCGAATTAGAATGTACATTTTTCAAATAAAAATCTCTTTAAAGACTATAACTTCATTCTGTTAAGTTGTGTATGAGTTTTTATATTGCAATGAAAAGTTTAACGTTTCCTTCTCTGCTTTACTCAGCTTATCACTGTAGTTGTCTTGGTATTTCATTATATATCACTGCCACTTTCTTAATTTCCCTTTTTATATGTATCATGCTCAGCATTGATACTGATCATGTCTTTTAAAGGCCACCGTGTTTTAATTATGAGTATCTTTGTGCTACACTCATAAGGATGATTATGTAACACTTTCAAATGAATACTTTTTATCTTTAATCATACTTTAGTCATGATCCATTCCTTTCAGAAAGGTCTTTGCTTTTTTTAATAATACCACCCGGTCATTTCAATTCCATTACATCTATGTATCAGTCATATCACATTGTTCAATGCCGAAATGCTGAGGAAGGAATTATTTTCCCCGGACTATCGGCGGTTGTCGGCGGCTAAACCGTCACCCCCATCGATTTTCTAAAGAAATCTGATGAGGAGGGTAGCTGGTTACCCTGGTAGAATGAAAAAGAAGATCTACCTACAAGGGCGTCAGCTCTGGAGAGCTTGGCGGCCATCCAGCACATGCTGCCTTTTATGGTGGGCATGGTTGCCCAAAGGCTAGGCCCACCGCCGAAAACTGTGGATTGGCGTCAGGAAGGGCATCCGGTCAATTATCTTTTGCTCCAATAAATCCTCATACAGCAGTATTGCTCAGTGTGAGGTGTATCCGGCCACCCCCGTTGACGGGGACAAAACCGGTTTTAAAACTTTGGTTTAACTAAAAACTGTAACTATATGATTAAACGCAAAATATTGCTAATTCAAAAGAAAATTTTTCATTTTTGTTATCTCAATGGCGAAATTGAAAACTTGAATTGAATCGCAGAGCTAATCCAATTGAAATAGATTGAGCTAGTTATGCAATCAGCCGACCATTCTTCGTGGTCGAATGCTCCTTTAACGAAATCCAATGACGTTTTGCTTAATTGAAATATACATCATCGTTCAATTTCGCACAAAAACGAATGTCCCTTTTATAAAACGGAACACTTAAATTGCGAAATTGGCCGGGAAAACCTATATATTTAATTTATTTATAATTCTCTGCATATTGATGGTTTAATGTTAAACCAAAATTTTAATGTAAAATTAGGTACGTGAAATACCAACCAGGAAGATGGAAGATTGTCACGCTTTCTGGGATCATTTCATTTCTTATAAAGTTGTACATTTGTAATGCTAAATTGAAAGCAAAATGGCAGCAAACCTCCCGTAAAACGAACTTAAAAAGTTTATTTTGGGCAATTTATGAAAGAAATGAAGTTTTTCTGAAAAAAAAAAAAAAAGGTTAGGAATGGAACATGTTTTGTGCCGCAGATGTATAGACATACACTCTTAATTGAAATTTGTCAAATTCCCCGTGTCATTTAATTTTGACACTTTTTTGTATCAAAGTGATCAATTTGTTGGTCGTTATGTGGTGGAAAAGTGTGAAACTTCTTTTCAGAATCGAAAATAAATCAGGAATCTTTAAGAAACTTTCCGAATCAATCACACCGCAAGCGATGTGATTGGTTGTCCACTGTTTATCGCAAATCCTGCGATCGTGATTGGCCACCCGACTGTTTAATTGATCATGTGATCTAAGACCGCGAATACCACGGTTCATGTTTGACAGGAAAAACTTATGGCACTTGTTTAGTGCAAGCAATGCAGCTGCATTCTCATATTTTTATGCACAATACGTAAAAAATGATACACACTTCCCAAATTTGCATTGTGGTATATTTTCTTTTTGGTTTCAAATTTCGTGATTGATTTTCAACCTCCCAAATGTATTAAAATTTGATGTAGAAATCTATTCAATTTCACACGGAAATTATTGTTTGACACTGATGGCTGTCTACACAGATTTTTTTAACACCAAAAATGTACATTTTTGACTCGGATTTTGAGTGACCTCTAACACTTTTCTGTGTCATTCATTTGACACATTTTTTCCGTGTCATTTTGACCAATAATTTGTGGTTTCCATGTAGACTAATTGTCCGTGTCAAATTTGACAATGTTTGTGTCAAATTTAACCAATCTAGAATAAGAGTATACGTGCTGTGTGAAAAGTATGTGCGAACGGTTAGTGTTAGTTGACGTCTGCCTGTGCTTTGCTGGCCGGATGCACAAACATACGCGCTGCGTGACAAGCATGTGTGGAAGGCTATAGCGTCAGCCGATGTCTGTCTCTGTATTATGAACCAACTATAACTAGTCTATATTGAAATGACACATCCCCTTCTTTTGTCTAATGTCTATTTGGAATATTGTGTGATTACATTTTTTTAATTTATTTTTTTATTTAAACATTTAAACGTACTTTTACGATAACATGTATATTTTCCCCTTTCGTTCATAGCATCTGGAAGAAAACGTCGTGATGTATCGAGTAAGTTATTATTTTCAATTGTTAAGAATTTTTTTGATAAGTGATAGGGGGATCTATATCTATATATATATTGTGCCGTTTATATCCTCTAAAATCTACATGTGTGATAGCTTATGAAATGATGTGTAAGATCGTGATGTGTTTATTGTGGAAATATAACTGCTATAGCCTATAAGTATATATAACCATATTCCTACCTTTCAATTGGAGATTTCTATTTTGAACCCCCTTTCCTTTTTAAAGGAATTTTAATCACAAATCTTCTCAAGTGCGCTCATACATGTACGGCGCCATAACCTTCCCATCCTCCTCGCCAGCTGGGAACCACTTCAACCCCAGGGGGGCGCAAACAAGCCAGACGGTGGTGGCTGACCGTCACAGACCCCCTACCGGCCAGAGCGAGATCCACCGAACGAAAAGTCGAAAAGGAAAGCCATTTATACCCTTAGTAAAAACTACATAAAAATAATGCCATGTCCTGCATGAACAATAATATAATACATTAAAGGTAAACCATCTGAAGAATAGAGCGAAAACCGCAATACAAAATGTTCATAATTACCCAATCATTCCTATGTATGTGACTCAACCTGATAACACTGAGAGTGCAGGAGTGGTATCATGAGAATCAAGCCTCCATGAGAATGTGTTGCAATTGGTCATCCCGGGGTTGGCCATACACAATCCCAAGTTCTGAGAGGCAATGTTTACAATGAACACACATCTCCCTCTGGGTAGCTAATCCCAGGCAACCATGTGGTCATTTGCACAAACATCAATTATTACTCTAAAACAACAGGGAAAAATAAAACTGCTTTAATAGATTATGCACATGCACCCAAACCTAAATTTGAGATATTTAAAATCACAATATTTTTTTTAAAATGACAACCTTTGAGAAAAAATATTCAAAATTGACCAAAAGTCTAAATCTTAAAAATCACATGGCACCACATCCTGAATTTGCTATAATTTCCTAGCTAGCTCAGGGGTAAGCTAGCGGTATTCATAAAAAGCAGAACCCGATTTGTAACTATACTGTACATATACATGTATACAAACGGTCAATTGTAATTTGTGACACTTTAAGTCCATCCATACAAACACCTATGACCGTTTGCACAGTATGTTGTGGTTACTGTGGTTACTCAAATGGTATTAAACATCATGGGTCACTTTTGTGATCATCGTACAGTGCAATATTTTGAGTTTCAATGCTGTCCTTCAGAACAGACTAGCACAATTTTTAAGTGCACTCCTAACCAGAACAGCATCTCAATAGCTTCTGTACCAATCTAAAAATAGTATAAAGGTGTTCTGAATAAACAGAGAAGAGTACCTTTAATATTATCCTTGTTCTTGGCAGGTTGTTGCCCCCCCTGACTGCTTTGCCGGGAAAATTGGCAAAAATCATGCTAAATCAGCCGTTTTTAGCCCTCTGACCGGGAAAATTGGCCTTTTTGACCCCCCCCCCCCGAGAGGGAAATTTCCCAAATGAGGAAAATTGCACCGTCCAGAGCGGGTAGGCGTTACGCAGGTGTGGTGGTGTGGTGTGGTGGTGGTGGTCGGTGGTAGTAGTGTGGGTAGTAGTAGTAGTATTAGTTTTAGTAGTAGTAGTCGTAGGAGTAGTCGTAGTAGTAGTAGTAGTGGTAGTAGTAGTGGTAGTGGTAGTAGGAGTAGAAGTAGAGGTCGTAGTAGTAGTATCTCTTGTTAAAATGTGGATAAACATTTTAGTAAGATTAAACATAATGTTCGACTATTTTGGTATGCAAAGCGGAATGCCTGTATGAATGGCGGTTTAAACTTGACAGTGGTAGATATGGTAGCAGATGCAGATGTGACCTGGGCTTTGCTGGATTTCTGTAAGGTACTAAAACTCATTCTGGAAATAGTTTTGGAAGTAACATTTTCAGATTACATATCTAATGTCTCACCTTGTTATGATGATTTTGAGTTGCGTTATAGTTATTTTAAGGTAATTGGTCAAAATCATTCACCAAATACTTAATATAAACAAATTCGTTTCATCACAGTGCAGATTCAAATATAGACGGACATCTATGTGCTTTTTGTGACCATCTTAAATATTCTTATATGATATGCTTTCACAGATCCCGTCGAATCCCACGTTGATTCTTGCTTGCCAACCCCTGTGCTCACAATGGCACTTGCTTTGATCTGAGCTTGCAAGAAGGTGACGTCTGGTGACTATAAATGTATATGCTGACGCAGGATGGACGGGACCTGATTGTACACAACGTAAGTATACAAGTAGAATATGAAGCTTAATATCCTAGCTTACTGAAGTGAAATCTTCCAAACGGCCACTGGTGTACATCCAGGCTATTACGATAGCCTACGACAGTTTCAATTCGTAGTTCCTTCCTTGAGATATCCACAATGTCATGGGTTAAGGCTGTGGTGTGTCAGAATTTAATGCCAACTGAGTAAGTAATCCGGGGTCGCGTGTATCCATATTACGAACGATACCTAACATGCGCCGCTGCTTTTTGATGGAGCGAGATGGAAAACAGTCAGGGGGTTTTACACCTACTATTATTCGACAATGACTGCGATGTTGCACATGTACAGTGTGACTCTCTGCACAACGGAGACCGAGCTCCTTAACGCCCCTCCGAAGGATCGGGATGCTCATGATTCATTTGCAATCCAAGTGAACCATGGAGGAGAGGGGAGGAGCGGTATTTCTTTATTTAATCAATAGCTCGTAGATTAAACCAAGAGTTGGGCACCCGAATACATCCAGTAAGTGATCCCACCGGGATTACGAACCCCTGATGTTTGGTAAATTGACGCCAACCACAGGCAAGCACCCTAAACCGTTAGGCCACGCTTCTCCCCACAATTCTTAGGTAGTATATAGGGGGAGTCAAAAAAGTACAACCATATGAATGTTTTATTTTGAAGAAGGAAACCTCAGTGATTTTACCAATTTAGTTGCTGTGTTAGATACCCTGTTTGATCAACTTGCAAAAGAATTTCAATTTGAAACGATCAGACATTCAAAGGCCGATAGTTATTTTTGGGAAGGTATAAATTTTCAGTCGAATAAATTGCAACCACTGTACGCCTGGGCTCATTACCTCTGCAACGCCAGGGCTGGCTTCAAATATTAACCCGTTGACACGGTATTCAAATTCCAAGCACAGGGCATTTTTTGAATGATAATGTAGATCACTGCATTTAAAGCGATTTATGGTATTAAATCTAATCGGCACACATAATAATGAAATATCCCTAAATAAACGTACCCAGATGGTTTTCATGGCCATTGGAGTATCCTTGCGCAAAATCCAGATTTTTCATGACCAATATACAAACTGTACAACGATCTGAAGCTACCATGTTTATTTCCGATGTGGTATATTAAACGCCGGCATAGCAATACCGAAACAGAAGCCAGCGAAAATATTATCCCCTACGCGAATATATCAAGTGCCAAGTTCCCCTCAAGCCTCAATCCTTTTGACTTCGTGAGCACAAAAGGATAGGAGCGAAGTTCGTTTAGATTTGTTATGCAAGAAAAACTTACAATTTTAAACCTCAGTGTGATATGAGAAAAATGTTAAGAGGGGAGTTTTTTAGACTATCACTTTGTGATTAACAAAGGTTTTAGTTGGCTAAACACTAAACAATCCATGAAAACGTGGACATTTGTTGAAAAGGCAGCGTTCGCGTAATATTAGTTTTATCGCGTCGCCCTGGAACACTGATCTCTATACAAGGGATTGGCTACACAACAGTAATGGTATATTAGATGAATGGAGCAACGGGCGGGCATCCTTGCTTCTACCGATCACCCCAATACGTTCAGAGACACTGTTTAACAGAAGTTGTTGTATCCCGGGTGCACGTTTTAGAGACCGTGCCATCCCATAACGCGCAAATACAATGAGCTCACACTGAATTGGCTTGATTCGGTAGGTCTGTTATGTCGCTATCCACATTTCAATGGGAAACAATTTTGTATAATAAATGACGGCTCTTAACCACGGCTCGGGCTCTTGTTGGATGACCAACATGGCAATCGTGCTCAATAAAAAAAAACAAAGACGAAGCCCAGGTTTCCCCAATCCATTGATAGAGATCAGTGTTCGAAAAACACTAATGCGCGCGGTTCAGCAATCTACGTCTATCTATGTAACGAGTAGCGACTCTTTGTATGATGTAAAGTTCGCCTAATTTGATTTTAAAAACTAATTTCTCAAGAATCCAAGGCTCATTTATAAAAATTATGCCCCAAATGTATGCCATTCCGCTGATATAAATTTATATATTTTAAAGAAAACGTTAAATTAAAGCTGTGTTTTAATTCCAATGTTTAAAATTAAACGCGATAGTGTCATACAGGCCAGAACTTGACTAACCACCGATCATCTTTCAATTGGTGTGAAAGACTAAACAAGGCTTGTGGCAAAACGATAGCGTAAATAATAAACGTGGAGGCTTCCTTAAATCGTCTACTGCTTCGAAAGTTAAGCGTGAAAATTATGTTTTCTTCGCAAGGAATACTCCAATGACCATGCAAACCATCTGGTACGTCATATTTAGGGATATTTCATTATATATGTGCCTATAGATTTATACCAATAAATTCCTTTAATATTAATAAAATTTACACGATATATTTATATCTCTTATTAGAGCAGGAGCAGAACATCATAGCGTCCTTATTTAGGGAGTCCGTTCATGCCCGACTACATCTAAGGTTTGACACCTTTAGTAGTTAGTATGAGCTAGTATGGACCCTCTACATCAATGCAAGGTAGTTAGTGCTCTCAAATTATGGTGTCACTTTTTCCATAGGGCCAATTTAAGGTTACACAGGGGTCAAACTTTTAAACTACACCAAACATGTTGAACTATATTTCATATTGTCCGTCTAGTCATAAGGATTCCAAAAATGTATAGTAAACTTAAATTAGCCCTATTGAAAAAGTGACACCACTATTTGACACCACTAACTACTTTGCATTGATATAGAGGGTCCATACTAACTACCAAAGGTGTCAAAGCTTAGATGTAGTGAGACATGAACGATGATGTTTGACCCAAGTCCTTGCTCCCACTCTATTAAATCCCTAAATGCTATTGTTTGCCACTTTTCAAAAATCACGGAGCAGACCCCTGCCTTGTGTTTATAGGGAAAGTGCTCCTAGATCTAACAACACAAATACCACTACCTCCTTTTTTGCGGCTATCGTCATTTTGCTAGTCGTTTTCCTCTAGGGATATGGAACATTTCAATGCTTTAATCTGCTCTGTTATGTAGGATCCTGCAAATTGTTGCTTCAAGTGCAAAAATTGATTTCATTAAATATTATGTTGATATCTGGCGCCAGTTTTCAGTTGTACCCAGTAATATAACCAGACATTTTCATTTGGGAAGAGGGCCAGGCAGGACAAATAATACAATTTTTGGGCATCACTAAAACATGTTGCAAAGGTGAACACGGTAAACTGTCCCGATTTGTATCGGGGCCAGGAGGGGGCAAGGATTTTGAGTGGGGGTATCCTTTGGATGGGTGCACTATAGTACTGTGAACTTGACCGTAGGTGATATATTTTCCGTATGATGGCGAAGTATAAGAAGACCACGAGTTGTATCTAGAATAATGTTTTGATCGCTTACAGTAACTATGTAAAGGATAATAGTCATCAATTTATTTTACAAAGCTTATGTAGGATTAAAGTCAATCTTCTCCTACAAATACACATTTTTAATGTAGATCTCAATCCCACTCCTTTTGGATAAAATATATTTCAGTATTTATTTAGAATTAAGAAAAATAATCTGACAGTCACAAGGTATACAATACAGCTGTGTACTACATGACATACTTCGTTATCATACGTTAAAAAGTAGCGGGCCGCACAAATTACAGCGCTTTGACGTCAATAAAAGAGGGACCGCAAACAGACCCCTTTGCGAATTTTGGCCGCATCAGCACAAAATACACCCAGCAGTCTGTAAACCGAATTTCAAATATTTCTGTGTTTCTTTTGAATGATAATCGACTCTTTCTTGTCTATTTCAGTTTTACATACAGAAAGTGGATTGGAGCCGGTTGACAGAAGCAATTTTATGTTGAATGGGACAGTAATAATAGCTATGACTGTGCTTTTGATAGTCATTGTTATATTAGCAATGGTAATTTGCCGCTTATCTCCAACAAGTAGACGAAATATAGTATTAGGCAAGGCATCACGGGCAGATGAAATAGCAATCGTTCAATAAGCACATATTGGATTCGTTGCTGTTTTCCAACTACCAATCTGTAATAAGTTACTGGATTAAACATTTTATTTTGTATTGCTATTTTGGTGTGTGGTATGACTTCTTTTATGGGGATGGATCAGAGTTTTTTTAGCTCACACTCGAAAAGTGCCTCATCTGAGCAACGGTGTATAATCTAGCGCAAAAGACATTTTCTGGAAAAGAAATCCATCAGGGACACCGTCATTCTTATAAGTTCAAGGAGGAGTACCCATCTGGGCAGATTCAGAGAACAGCATGGACTTCTTTCTGGCATTTTCAAGAGAGGGTGGCGTAGTTTTATTGAGTAGTAACAAGATTTAGATAGGTTTTATACTAAAAAAATCCTCACTTTTGTACTAGGGAATTCCAGAGTGCCTACCAATTTATTGAATATATTTTGAATTATACCTTTTGTACACTTAAAGTAAATAATTATTTAGTATTTTTGTATTGAATTTGTGCTTGAAATTGCCCTTGATAAGTAAACCATGATTGGAGTAAAGACGTTAAAGTAATAATTCAGTGTAATTATTTTTTAGTGGGATCAGAATGAGTTTGAGCTTGAAGTCTTGTCATCGTGTTTACAATATTATGTTTCGATGCGTGTACCGAATATGAGTTCTCTTTGTGCACACAGGCAACTAAATTGTGTCTAAATAAGTGTGGTATTTAGTTTTACGCGGGGAGTGTGATATGCTGAATAAGCCGTTATTAAACTGGAAGAGTTAGAGGCGCCCACCCGCTTACAACACAACATACCACGGTGGTTGTGTCCGATCATTAGGTAAACAGAACAAAATTGTCAAATTTTGTGCATTTCATATCATACTAGGACAACTAGAATTTCAGATTTTAAATTGATTTCAAAAATAGTTGTCACAAGTCTGTGAATATGTCTAAATGATTTGGTCTATGACATCTCTGGCCCAAGCAGATGTTGACAGAATGCATTATATAATAACATTTAAGGGAGGATTATGTAACTTAAAGGTGCATTTCGTGATCCTAGCACATTTATCTTTGTTTATGATTCACTAGATTACCTAAAAAATGTTATTTCCAAAATGTTAGTTGGTTCTGATGTTGTGTTTTGATGTAGATCGAATTTGTACGTAAGATTAGGCACACATACTATATTTGGGCCAACGGTTCAGATGATATAAACATCTCACTTTTTTAAAGGTAAATCGGGGAGGGAAGCTGTGGATCACAAAATGTGTGTATGTTACATTCTCTATCAAATAAGAGTGTCAACTTTATCATTATCATAAATCAGCGTTATTTAAATAGAAATACCAATATTGGACATGTGTTTTATATTCGGGTTTGAATACAATGTTTCGTACAACTCATTAAAATTTTATAAATGCACTGTAAATGAATGAATTCACTGTTGATCTGTTTAATATTTTATAGGTGATCTTATTATTTAAAGTACAGCATTTGTATGAACTGAAAGCAATAAATGTATAAAGTGGATATTGTACATGTGTATTTCACTTATTTAAATACATACTTTTGTATCTAGTTGATTTTAATAGATTCCTTTAGATGGAGTAATTATAACATTGAATGGCCCAACGTTTTGTCACATTAAATGTGAACTATATTCTTACGTTTACCCTAAACGAGAGAGAGAGAGAGAGAGAGAGAGAGGGGGGGGGGAGGGAGAGAGAGAGGGAGAGAGAGAGATTTTGTTAATACTGCCTTTTTAGTTGCACATCTAATATAGATTTTCCCGGCCAATTTCATCATAATATGAGCATTACTTTTCAAGATTCGATCATTTTAACTTACCTGTATTCTGGTTGTGGAAAGCCTAAATCAGGGTTTTGTTTGCTTATTATAATCATCCAACTTCACTAGTGTGGATTCCAAAGTAAAATTTTCAAAGAGCATTCAAAGTTTGTTGTGTGAATTCATTTTGATGATGTACGAGAAGAATTTAAAGTTACAGCCACTCACTTTGATTCCTTCTTTTCACTCTCTCCCTCTCTTTCTCTTCATGATTGATTTTTAATTTTCAGTAAGTGATATCTCCTAACGGTCTTGCTTTTGGATGGAAATCTATATTTTAAAGAATAATTTCTTTGCTTGTTACTCTTCCAAGTATACTAAAAAGTTAATGTGAAATTAAAAGCATGGACCCCTGAACGTGTTGTTTAGGGGACACTTTTTGTTACGGACGCACCATTATATCTTCAAAGGGGGAAGAAATTTGGGGGCGGAGCATTTTCTCGATTCGATCTCTGGTCAAGTCGGAGTTTTCTTTCAATTTTAGGTATTCTTTTCTAAACTGTTTGGATGGGTCAAGATTCTCTCTCTCTTTTTTAACTGAATATATTATTTTTCCATATTCACTGTGGCAGCTTTTAAAACAAAATCATGCCCCCTCCTTGAAGTCGAATACTGCATCCGTTAAAATAACATAATTTATAGCGTCCAAAAGTAGCTGGCCAACGATTGTTCAAATTCAAAATTTGTATACAAACGGATTTGAATTCCTAAAGCAACCAACGGTTATAGCCATCCTTAAATAGACCCTTTCCGACATTTCATGGTAGAATTGTGAAATTGATCGCTCTTACCCAAAAAGTACTTGTAATTGAGATTCATTGTTATAAAAAGTTTATTTTAAATTAAATTTAATATAAACAAATCATTAATATTCACAAATATTTGAGTCCTTGGCTTTGTAATTTGAATGATAAAATGATGAAATTGGCCGGGGAAATTTTTACATGGTCTTGCACATTAATCACAGTATATTTGAGTGATTTAAAGGTTTGGATATAGTATTACCATCAGCCAGAATTCGTATCAAAATTATTTTGTTAGATACTGTAATAATTGTATAGGCACGCCCAATTTAAATAAAAGGATTGAACCAAAAGTTGTTTTGATGGTAATATGTGTATTATTGCAACAAGAGAGTTGATTTATTTTTACGTACGTTTGGTTATGAACAATAAAGTGTTGTTCTTTGAAAAGGGAAACACGACCTCTTAATGTTTTTTTTAACTACTGCTGTATTATGTTTCATTAATTTCTTTGCTGTTTTTCCGGCTTACAGGTTTGGGCACCTTTGTTGGTTTTCGGCAGATGACCTTGCCGTTCGGCAGGGGTATCAATGGGCTAGCCCAGTAGTTCGGCACAGAGGGCCGAAAATGCGGGCTTCGTCATTACCCTGCCGTATGGCAGGGTTACTTGCCGAAACAATGGGTTAGCCCAGTAGTTCGGCACAGAGGGATCCTTATTACATCGTGCGGTTGTTGGATGTAACTAAGTTCTTATGTCAATTGGGTATACATACACACACAGACACGAAAACGTGTTCAGTTGACTCAGCTCGTACGACAGGCTAAGATTAGCTTTAAACTAACAATTTTAGGACCCGTTCATTATTTATAAGGGAGTGGGATGGAGGAATTGAAAGATTTGTTCAGAAAATTACATAACCCCAATGGCGTTACGTAACCCTCTACTGACTCATATTTTACACTCATCTTACACACACATAATCATGTGCTTATGCATGGCTGATATTTTATTAAGAAATGTCCAGATATATAGGTGCTTGGTGTTCTGAATAATAAATTTAACATAAACCCCCTCTATCAAAAAAAAAAAAAAATCACATATTAAACCCCCTATTTGTCAAGTAGAAAATCACATAGGTGTAATCCCCTATAAATGTGTGTACTCACCGGACCCTAATAACCAAACCCTAACCTTAATCCTAACCCAAACCCATACTACATAAACGAGTTCTTGGCCTATAACCCTAAAATAGCCCTTATCCTATCCGTAAAACTAACCCCAACTGCTTAAGCTAGTGAGTTGTATGCCCTAGCGTACCCTATCTCTAAAAACTAATCCCTAAAAACCCTAACCCAAACCTAATTCTGAACCCTATATATAACCCACTAACACTAATAATAATAAGTTACCAATCTTGATATAGCGCCTAATCAGAGGCCTCTAGCGCTTCACATAGAAAGGAGCATTAGATAATTATCAATACAAACAAATACAAAAATAGATAATTTTAAACAACAATGATATACATCAATTAACACCACATTCAAAATAATTTAAGCAGAAATTCAAACATTATATTGGTGACCAACAGATGGAAGAGAAAACAAACCCTCGCGTCCAATACTAAGATCATATGGGGATACACCTGAATGAACAGCTGTGAGGATCTGTGTGTATGTACCCCACAGCGAACTCGGTCAAGTCTTGATCTTTCCTGAATTCAGGTGTTTTTTTTAAATTATTAAACCTAAATATAAACCCGTGTGACAACCTAATGGCCCTCCTATCAATAAGGGGACCTTTACAATGGGAGCCATACCGATATATGCATAGCGATATTCTTTGTTCTGAATTCGGTTTGACGGAGCGGGAACTCATCTTATGGACAATTCGGATGAAAACTCATTAAAAATCAGGCTTTTGGCATTTAGAAAACAAGCACATATGCAATATTAGACGTAAATACGATCTGTAAGCCAAAAAGCACCCCATGGACCCATGAAAGACTTCCCGCGTGAGGCCGGTGTGAAAGCAGATATAGTCCGGTAGGAGCCATAGTCCGGGGCTCCATAGACGATAACGGAATAAAGCGTGAAACTTACGTTGAGTAGGAAAGAGTCAACTGAATAGATTGCCCTTTTGTTCACAATTGTTCCAGGACTAGAGATAGAAGGAAAACGGGTGAAGTGATTAGAACGACGTTGCAACGGGTTTGTTAGGTTTAGGTTGGGGTTATATGGGCACGAGGGGAACGGAATGTATCACAGCGTGAACTAATGTTGCGTAAAGAGTCAACTGATCGATTGCCCTATTGTTCACCCTTGTTCCCGGAATATGAGTAACGCCGGACAATGGTTAATTCTATACGCGTTGCAACACGGGTAGGTTTAGGTTGGGGTTATAGGGCCTATAGGACCTAGGGTTAAGATTAGGGTTAGGAATTAGGTTAGGGTTGGTTATTAGGGTGCGGTGAGTAGGCCCTACAAATATTTGGATTAGACCTATGTGATTCTACTTGACAAATAGGGGGTTGGGGTTATGTGATTTTATTTTTTTCTGATTGGGGGGGGGGTCAAGTAAAATTTATTATTCAGTAAACCAAGCACCTATCTGCATATCAGCAGTAAATCATATTATGTACCTAATTGTGTGTGGGATGGGTGTGTGGGTTCTATGCAATAGGGCCTATGTAACTTTACATTCTATTGGGGGTTATGCAATTTTCCAAACACATCTTTCAATTTCTCCGCCCCTTCCTTATAAAGAAGGAACGGGCCCTAAAACTATTAGTTTAAAGCTAATCGTAGCCTGTCGTACAAGCTGAGTCAACTAAACACCTATTTCGTGTCATCCTGTGTCCGTACAGACAATTGACATAAGAACTTATTATATCCAACAACCGCGCGCACGCTGTAATAAGGATCCCTCTGTGCCGAACTACTGGGATAACCCATTGTTTCGGCAAAGTAACCCTGCCGTTCGGCAGGGTAATGACCTAGCCCGAATTTTCGGCATGAATAATTGCCGAAACACCGGGCGTTTCGGAAGATACCCCTGCCGTACGGCAAGGTCATCTGCCGAAAGACCGGACGTTTCGGCATAGCCCGGTATTTCGGCACAGCACCCCGGTAGCCCCGGTATTGTTGTGCCGAAACACCCGGGTGCCGAAATACCCGGGTGCCGAAGTTTCATCCTCTCAGAACTGCCGAAGTACCGGGGCATTCGGCAGAGAAGCAGGGAAGTAGAAAATAATGTGCTGTAGATGTGTAGAGCACGTGTTTACGCATTATTAGTGATTTTATGGACAATACTACAATGAAACTCATTAAAAATTAGGCTTTTGGCATTTTGGAACAAGCATGTATGTAGTAGTAGACTTGAATACGATTTGTAAAGCCAAAAAGCACCCACATAGACCCTATGAAGATGAGTTCCCGCGTCCGTTTAGCAAGGTTGCCGAATTCGGAAACAAATATACGTTATACGCATTTTAATTTGATATACATGCCTTCCATTGAAGGTCCCCTTTATTGATTAGGAGGGCTATTAGGGTTGCAACACGGGCTAGGTTTATTGTTAGGGTTGGGGTTATATAGGACTAAGATTAGGGTTAGGGTTGAGTTAGGTTATGGAGAGAGGTCATCAGAGTGAGAGGACGTGTTTTTTACACGCTCCCAAACCCCGTGCAATCAATAGGGGTTATACACGATCTATAGATGTGAGTCTGCAAGGCCTTATACCCGGTTGACTGACAGTTAACTACTACTGATAATGGGCACCATTTAACTCACACTACTTCTGCTCTTGCACAAACAAAATGGCTAGTGAACTTGTGAAAGAACTAGTGCAGAATGCCGAATTTCGGATTTACCTAAAAACGCTGATGAAGGAAGTCATCGATGAAAAATTGGAGAAGATTGTGGAAAGATTGGAAAAAGTCGAAGGAGATGTATTGACTTGCAAACTGAAAGTAAAGCGCAGAAAACTACCAGTGATGGACTACGGGAAACGGTAGATAACTTGTTTGATGGACTTGGAGGAAAAGAGCATGGTTATGGAGGAGATACAGCAGTATTCGCGAAGGAACTGCCTCTTGTTCACTGGAATACCAGAAAAGAAGCAAGAGGACACAGATGAGGAGATAAAATCCATCGCCGCTGAAACACTGCAAGTCCCTTTGCAAGATATGGACCTGGATAGAACACATAGACTAGGTAAGCCAAAACCTGGAAAATCCAGGCCTATTGTAGCCAAGTTTGTGCGCTACAACACACGTCAAAAGATCCTGAAATCAAGATCTAAACTAAAAGGATCACATAGGGGAATTCAGGAGATGCTAACTCCCTTTACACAGAACCTGCTAGATAAAGCCAAGGATCTAGCTAAACGCACCCCTTGGATAAAGAATGCATGGACGTGGGATGGGAAGGTGACAGTTATGGTGCAACCAGAGGGGAAATATGAGAAGAAAGTCATTGTAAAGTGCATACAAGACCTCAACAAAGTATGGCAAGATGGTAAGCGTTAATTACATCAATCCACAAAGTTGAAGCTAGTTCATACTACAAGTTGATGGCTGCATGTATAGGCCCTACAGAAGCTTACAGACTGAAAATGTACTCTCATATTTCATATAAATGCACGTCAGTATTACTCTATAGGGCTTAATATACACATATTAATCGTGTTAATTAATGTGTTCTAAATCTCAGTTTCAAGTCCAAATTTATAGTGTTTAGTGTTAGTATATGGGTTTAACCAAAATGGCAATCTATCTGAGCTGCATGCACGCACACACAGTAGATGTATTCGTTAACTCGTTTAGCTTTTTAATTTACTCAATCAACGCATTATTTGGCCAATCCTATTGAATCAGTTCCCCAAACCAAATGTTACACTATTATAACTTAACTATCATTATACAAACCCAATCAAGTAAATTGAAATCAATACTGCTGAGAAATCAAGTACTTTGATAATCAATACTACTGATGAGTTAAAAGTAGACCTTGTTATCCCACTTGTCGCTTGTATATGCTTCCGGGTCGTTCGCCAGTATATAAAATTGCAAATACCCAATAGCCTCTCAATTAATTGAGGACATAAAATAATTGTTTTTATCATTTGATATATTGCTTTCATTATTATTTTATTATGTCTGTCTCAAGTAAAGATGTTTGTGTTGTGTGCGCAAAGATAATCCAAAGAATGTACAGAAACATAACATTGTAAGAATGTAAATGTTACGTTCATAAAAAAATGTAATACTAAACTAAAAGCCAAGGAGTTAAAAAAATTAAATCCGAATGACGTTGGATGTTCCAAATGTATTTAGTTATTGAATAATTTAATTTAATGATACAGATGAGAGCGATTGTGAGCTAAATAATATTGATTGTTTCAATCATGGGATTTTGACCAAATCTTGATAAATGTCTTCAGAGAACCAATTTACGCGTTAAAAAACACTCTAAAAAAGGATATCACAATATATTCAAAGAACATGAGTGTCCTTACAATCCCGACCAATTTACGTTAGAATTTACCGTAAATGAGACAATTCACGATTCTGATGTTAACATGACGTGAGTATTCTAAGAACTTTGACAAACTTAGGGAATGTATTTAAAACACTTAATCATAACTTTACTGTAATAGGACTTTCTGAAACACATCTCAAAGAAGATCCGCATATTATACAATATACCTGCTATAAATGGAGGTTACGTCAATAAATTGGTCGTAACAAAGGCGGGGGGTTTTTTATATGGAAAAAGAATGGAATTATTCATGGACGATCTACGAGTAATCCATAGTAATGTTGGCGAGCTTTATCAATAACAATCACCGTCACTCAGTGGTACTCTGCAGCGATAACTTGTAACTTGACCGGCTCACAAAGGATAAAGAAATAAAATTATAAAGAAAGAATTGACTTTAAAGAAGGAAGTTACTTTTTAAAAAAGTTTGAATGTGTAAAAAACAACTGCGGGACATACATGGAAAGCCAATTTCAATCATTGTAATAGGCCGTGGACAAAAAATCCTTACAGAACAGTTTCTTAAACGCGAATCAGGAACCTATAATACTGATCAAACAGTAATATAAATGAGTTTAAGACGGCTGTGTTAATGTAGGGCCCCACGGGGTAGCATCAAAAATTTATCACACGGTTTAAAACTATTATGAGTACTCAGAGCGCCATGCCCAAACAGTACGTTTATGAAACCGATTGATAATCGGGATTATGAAAATTATCAATAAATTAATTTGATCAAAACAAAAGTGCAGAGCATGATAACTAGCTAAAGTGTAGTGAAAGAGGAGTAGCGATGAACTCGTTCAAGCTCTTACTGCAATATGTAACCTATTCGTATCTACGGTTATGTCCCTGATCAATAAAATGGCAAAAAGTAATTCCAATCTATAAAAAAGATACGCAGAAAAACATTCTCAAAGTATGTCCAGTATCAGTTTGGACATGTTTCTCTAAAATATAGAAGGATTGTCTTCAACAGATGTATTGATTTTTGATATAATAATATTAAATCGTCAAACAGTTGGGTTCTAGAGCTAACACTCGACATATATGGCGACTATGCAACTTGTTGATAAAATAACAGTTGCAGTTGAAATAAAAATCTGAATCGGATGTATCTGTGGAAGAACATTTCAAAGGCTTTTGATACTATAGACCAGAATTTACTACTCTATAGCTACAAACATTAGGATTTAGAGGAATGGTATACGACGGGTTCAAAGAATTACTTAGGAAAGAGGACAGCCAAAAAGCAATATGTGAATTAAACTCTACCAATAGGAACATCCTCAAGAAATATATGCGGAGTCCCACAAGGATCAATATTTAGCACCTTTACTCTTATTCTTTAATCAATGATTATTACAAATACTTCAATGTATTTGGACTTTATACTTTTTGTGTGATACGACCAATTTTATACTCATGTGAGGATATTATAGGTCACATACCATTACTCAATAAGGAACTATCCGAAGTAAGCAATTGGTTTAAAGCAATCAATTATCTGTAAATTACCAGTAAGACAATTATATGATTATGGGTACGCATAGAATGACTTCGATGGTAGACTCTAATAATAGCACTTCTTCTTCTCGGACAAAATTTAGATAGTATTCCTATATACATCTAAATTATTGGCAAAATAGCGTCGACCAAATTTGATTAATAGATTGAATGAAAATTTATCCTGGAGAAACCATATCGATGCTATTTCAAAAACAGATTTCGCGTAATATTGGAATAATAAATAAACTACGTTAAGTTCTTTTTCTGACCACAATATTACTACTCTTACTGTCCCTCATCCTTCCATACTTAATAAGGCATCTTATCTTAGTTGGGGGAAACGCATGTAAAACCTACTGCAAAAATGGGCTGTGAGAACATAGTCCAATAGTCACTATCGACCCATTCATCAACACACTTTTTTATAGAATACGATATTGGTACTGTTTTTACGATACCTACCTACAAACTAGAATTGGGTGTTGTTATGTACAAAGATTTCGTTAATCTATTACCACAAACTCATTTGAATGATTTTTTCCACAAGGCGTTCTGATATATCCCAGCAGCTTACCACAGCAAGAAACAAGCAGTAAACTATAATCAGACCCGAAAATAAAAAGGTGTTCTCGGATCAAGCAGGTCAGAACAACAGGACAATTCTCTCTGGAACTCTCCCTTAGATCATGTAAAAATTCAACTCACAAAACATGTTCGAAAAAAATAACAAATCCTTGCTTATTTCTTCTTCTATTGATGATTGTGTGCAGCTGTCCGGTACTTGTTTGATAGTTGTTTTTGTTTTTTTATTAGTATTAGGTAAGAAACGTTTTTTTTTTAGGTCTCGTGAATGTCAATTCTTGGCCTTATTTGGCCTTTCCGACCATTTCCGCCATATCTGCTCTTGTATAAGATGTATTGTCTCCTATTAATATGTATGTTTTGTTCTTGTATTATTGTTGATATGGAAATAAATTGATATGATATGAAAAAAAAATGATATGGATTAGTTTTAGGGATATGGTACGCTAACTGGAAGCTACTGGATTGCAGTAGGGCTAGGGGTTAGTAAGGGCTATTTAGGGTTATAGGCATAGAACTCGTTTATGTATGGGTTTGGGTTAGGATTAAGGCTAATGTTTGGTTATTAGGGTCCTGTGAGTACAAACATTTATAGGGATTAGATCTATGTGATTTTCTACTTGACAAGAAGGGGGTTATGCGATTTTATTTTTATTTTCTGATGGAGGGTCATGTTAATTTTATTATACAGTAAACCAAGTAGGCCTACCTATATCAGCATTGGTGGTTATGTAATTTTCCAAACACATCTTTCAATTTCTCCTCGTAAATAATGAACTGGCCCTAAAATTGTTAGTTTAAAGCTAATATTAGCCTGTCGTACGAGCTGAGTCAACTGAACACTTATTTAATGTCGTCCTGTGTTGCTGCGCCGAAACACTGGGTTATGCCGAAACGCCCGGTCTTTCGGCAGAGGACCTTGCCGTACGGCAGGGATATCTGCCGAAACGCCCGGTGTTTCGGCAATTATTCGTGCCGAAAATGCGGGCTACGTCATTACCCTGCCGAACGGCAGGGTTACTTGCCGAAACAATGGGTTATCCCAGTAGTTCGGCACAGAGGGATCCTTATTACAGCGTGCGGTTGTTGGATGTAATAAGTTCTTTTGTCAATTGGCTGTACGGACACTTTTTTTTTTGAACTTTTATTTATTTGATTCCTTATTACCCCATCTGGGGTATACAAATGATTATAAAAGAAACATATCTATGGCAACAAGTGCAAGATAATTACAAATAATATACATGTTAAGTAAAATATCGACCATATTTTGCGTAAAAAAATAAAATATATAATGCAAAATTGATATTAAAGATATAAGGGTCATTATACATTGTAGATTTGTAAAAAAAATAGAATAGCGTCTTTGGTAAAATTTACAATAAGTACATGTGTATTTGAAAACATATTAAACAGAACAGTTAACTAAGTGTACTAAGTGGGGGATTACAGATCACAGAGTGACACGAAATAGGTGTTCAGTTGACTCAGCTCGTACGACAGGCTAAGATTAGCTTTAAACTAATAATTTTAGGGCCCGTTCATTATTTACAAGGGAGGGCGCCGGACACCCATACACCCATCCCACACACACAATTAGGTACATCATATGATTTACTGCTGATATGCAGATATACTTTGTCCCGTCTGAAGTATGAAGTGGCGACGCGCGCGTGCATCCAGTGCCGCCTTTCAGTTGCAGCGCGATTGTGCTTTACCTACGCGAGCGCTAAAAGTCGGTTCAATGTATACGCCCGCGTCGCTACTTCATACTTCGGGCTGTTTACTGAATAATAAATTTAGCATGACCCCCCCCCCATCAGAAAAAAAAATAAAATCACATAACCCCTATTTGTCAAGTAGAAAATCAGGTCTAATCCCAATGTTTGTAGGCCTACTCACCGGACCCCAATAACCAAACCCTAACCTAATTCCTAACCATAATCTTAACCCTAGGTCCTATAGGCCCTATAACCCAACCCTAAAATCTAACCAGTGTTGCAACCGGCCTAATAGCCCTCCTCAATAAAGTGGACCTTTACAATGGGAGCCATATGTATATCAATGCTATAACGTATACATTCTTTCCGAATTCGGCTACCAGCCTTGCTTATGGGGTCTATGTGGGTGCTTTTGGCTTTACAAGATCGTATTTACGTCTACTATTACATACATGCTTGTTCCTAAATGCCAAAAGCCGGATTTTTAATGAGTTTCATTGTAGAATTGTCCATAAAATCACGAAAAATGCGTAAATACGTGCTCTACACATCAACAGCACGTTATTTTTCCACTTCCCTTCTCCTCTGCCGAATGCCCCGCCGAAAGTAGGTAAATTCGGCCCCGGGTATTTCGGCACAACAGTGTCCGTGCAGCCAATTGGCTTAAGAACTTAGTTACATCCAACAACCGCACGCTGTAATAAGGATCCCTCTGTGCCGAACTACTGGGATAACCCATTGTTTCGGCAAGTAACCATGCCGTTTGGCAGGGTAATGACTTAGCCCGCATTTTCGGCATGAATAATCGCTGCAACACTGGGCGTTTTGGCAGATACCCCTGTCGTACGGCAAGGTCATCTGCCGAAACGCCGGGTGTTTCGGCATAGCCCGGTATTTCGGCGCAGCAGTATACATCGGTAGTTCCGAGAGGAGGGAAGTTCGGCACCCGGGTGTTTCGGCACAATACCTTCTTTGGTTTGAATTTACTTTCGATGTTAAAGGGGCATTTCATTTCCACAGCCTCACTCCTCAACTAACCTCGACCAAGTTGAGATTTTGTATAATCTGAACCATTGGCCTAGTATTATATGTGTGTCTAATACAACTTTCGAATTCGTTAGTCTGTGCACGAAATTTGCCATCTTGTACTTTGTGTCCATTAAAGGTCCCAGGAAATGAGATGATAAACCTACTCCAAATCTTTACGGGGCATTCCATTCCAATAAACAGGGCCACAAAAAGAATACACTACCAGTGACATCATTAGTGAAACTATTGATTTTCAGTCAGTGCCATGAATAGATTCACACCAGTCACCTGGAATTTTCTATTACTCTGAAAAATCAATAGTTTCAGTAATGATGTCATCACCAACCCAAATATTGAATGCTTTCTCGTCCCTCCTTGTAGATTTGACACAAACCACATCAATTCTATTTGCATTTCCTGGGACCTTTAAAGGACTCTGGTTACAGCGGAGTGGCCTATGGGACACTTTGATACAAATATTCATAACGCCAAAACGCAAGATCAGAATTAAATGAAATAAACCTGTGTCATGGGTGCCCCATGGGATCCCTCATATGTTGATGAGGTCAAAGATCACGTGCCAAGGTCAAAGTTCATGTGGGGTTAAGTTGAAAAATAGGCTAAAAATGTAAAATTGACCTCCAACGAAAAGTTCTAACTTCAGTCATAGGTGCAACATGGAATCCCACATTTCTTGATGAGGTCAAAGGTCATGTGCCAAGGTCAAAGGTAATGTGAGGTCAAGTTGTAAGGGCTGGGCGGCCCACAACTTATATTCTTTGAATATAGCGAGCGCGATAGAAGAAAACCGCGAAATTCTAGTTAACTCTGTATTTGCGGGCATATTCCTTTTGAATCATCTGGAGGGCCTGGCACTTCGTAGGATTTAAGCTCAGCTTATTACTTTCATTCCATTGGCTGAAATGATCCAGCGTCTCCTAAGGCTAGCTTGCTTGAGGGTGAATACGATTTTCTGCTAGTATCAGCTCATCCACATATTTCCAACAATTAATAGGGCTAGCGTTGTTTGGTACTGCATCGTTGATTTTAACCTTAAACCCTATATGTCCTTAGTACCTTGAGGCCACCACTAAAAATTTATAGACAGAAAGTGTTTGATTGTAACGAACACACTGCAT